>CM040396.1:69489720-69539301 GCA_022702515.1 Ilyophis sp. 1 JC-2022
GACTGTGGGAATATGTATGTGTGTATAGCATGTATTGCTTGCCTTCTGTATTGCTCAAACACTTGATCATAGCAATCACTTTACATACCGCATATTCTTAGGTAAATCCTTCATGATTCAGCCACAGATGAGAAGGGAATGTTAAACGTTTGGTAGATGGATGAAAAGCGCATACTATGCAGGGAAGATGGCACCATTTACAACCACAACTTAACCACAGCAGCAGAGGATCTGGGGGCGGACCATGGATCAAACGGAATGTTCCGGAGCTGAAATATGTTCCACCCAAGAGTGATCTGACATTACGGGTGAACATCTGGCAGGAGGATAAAGGGACGTAAAATTTTTTAGCATGTACAACCACTCCATTACCCAAAGGGGTCACAGATGCACCGTAAAATCTACCCTATTGTGCCATTTGAGTGAGCACATTAGCAGTGGAACGCAGCGGGGGAATGCGCACACATGAATAATAAAAAAACGCTTGCTCAGCAATAGTATTGATTCATTGACCTGCAGGCACCTACAAAACAAAGTGGACTGTTCCAGGTCTTCTGTGCCTCTCTTCCAACCGAACGCACCTCCACAAATATCCCGGAGGCCACGACCACAAGTGCCATATTGTTCTTTTTTTATGTGGCATAAAAGGTGCAGGATGCTCATTTTTAACAAGCTGTCAGTCACTCAAAATAAAGGTCTCCTGACACATCACCCCATCCTCTTGATCCTTAGCCTGCACACAGTTCCTCCACCCTGATATTCATTTGCAGTCAAACTCCCTTCTAAACTTCTGATGTTCACAATTATTGTTGTTTCTCCATGCCCTTCACAGTATATTCCCCCTTCTGGTGGTTCTTTTTCCCCTTGGAAGAAAAAATTAACTTTTTTATTTTCAAAGGTCACATATTTCAATAGCAGAAAGTGATCTTTGAATACGCACAGAGCCCCTTTAGCCAGTAGCTTAAGAACAGAGCAGGCTTCTGCTGCTCTGTTCAGGTCTAAGTACTGAATTGACAGAGAAGGAGAACAAAAGCTTTCCAAGTATTTCCTTTCCTGCATTGTGGAAATCCCTCAATAAATAAAACCGCCTTTCAATTACTGACACCATTTTGTAGCTCATCAATAGTTCCACGGTCTGTGTCTTTGGTTCTGACTCCTCTGTCTCAAATGATGAATACTTGGCCAAAACTGACTTTTTCTGGAGCACAGTGGATGTCTTGGTTTTGGGTGATGTTTGCATGCCACGTCTTGATGCAGTTCTCGCCACAATTAAAATAATTATCTTTTTGGTCGCAAACGACCTGACGCTGGGGAAGACGGCAACCAGAAGAAAAAAAAGAAAGGCCAAAATCTGTATGCCTCAACGCTTCTAACTGCATTGGGGTATGATGTGTGTGGTCCCACAGAAAAGGGAAAGACCAGAATATGTATCCCTCAACGCTTCTAACTGCATTGGGGTATGATGTGTGTGGTCCCACAGAAAAGGGAAAGACCAGAATATGTATCCCTCAACGCTTCTAACTGCATTGGGGTATGATGTGTGTGGTCCCACAGAAAAGGGAAAGACCAGAATATGTATCACTCAACGCTTCTAACTGCATTGGGGTATGATGTGTGTGGTCCCACAGAAAAGGTAAAAACCAGAATATGTATCCCTCAACGCTTCAAACTGCATTGGGGTATGATGTGTGTGGTCCCACAGAAAAGGGAAAGACCAGAATATGTATCCCTCAACGCTTCAAACTGCATTGGGGTATGATGTGTGTGGTCCCACAGAAAAGGGAAAGACCAGAATATGTATCCCTCAACGCTTCAAACTGCATTGGGGTATGATGTGTGTGGTCCCACAGAAAAGGGAAAGGCCAAAATATGTATCACTCAACGCTTCTAACTGCATTGGGGTATGATGTGTGTGGTCCCACAGAAAAGGGAAAGACCAGAATATGTATCCCTCAACGCTTCTAACTGCATTGGGGTATGATGTGTGTGGTCCCACAGAAAAGGGAAAGACCAGAATATGTATCACTCAACGCTTCTAACTGCATTGGGGTATGATGTGTGTGGTCCCACAGAAAAGGGAAAGACCAGAATATGTATCACTCAACGCTTCTAACTGCATTGGGGTATGATGTGTGTGGTCCCACAGAAAAGGGAAAGACCAGAATATGTATCACTCAACGCTTCTAACTGCATTGGGGTATGATGTGTGTGGTCCCACAGAAAAGGGAAAGACCAGAATATGTATCCCTCAACGCTTCTAACTGCATTGGGGTATGATGTGTGTGGTCCCACAGAAAAGGGAAAGAAAGTAACAAGTAAAAATCCATTTTGTTTCATAGAGATAGCCAAACTCGCGAGATTGGTTACACATGGAGAAAGGCACTTAGCAGTACAGTGGAAGCTTACTTTTTTCAACTTTCAGTGGAGCAGCTCTTACAATACTCCCCTGTGGCCATTTCTGCCATATGCCACAAGATAGCCCCAATAAAAACCAATAGTTGTATTACATTATTCCTGGTGTGCATGTAAAATTAGTTGTATCCAGAATGAACTCCCTATATCAGCATTCCATTAAAGTCAGGTCTTGTTGGTAGGGAACAGTTGCTGCTTTTCAGATTACCACGGAGAAAACATAAAAACAGTGGATATTTATACAGTGCCCTCCACTATTATTGGCACCCTTGCATTTATAATAGAATAAAGTAATCATTTTTAATATTTGGTCGCATATCCTGTGCATGCCATGACTTTCTGATGTCTGTGACCCAACAACATCAAAAGACTCTTGATATCTTATTTTCTGGTACTCTTACAAGTGATAATATAATGTCTCTGCATTTGAATGGATCTCTATGGGAATTGGGGGGTGGGACTAGATTTAGCTGTAAATTACACTGGAACGGTATGGAACACATGGTTGGCTAAATGGCTCATCATCAAGGGTCTGACGTATCAAACAAACCAAATTCCCATAGAGATTCATTCAAATGCAGAGACGTTATAGTATCGCTTGTAAGAGTACCAAAAAATAAGATATCTAGAATCTTTTGATGTAGTTGGGTCACAAACATCAGGAAGTCATGGCATGCAAAGAATATGCGACTACATTTTTTATTTTTTTTATTTAAAGGCACAGTCAACTTGGAATTGTGATATAGTGAATTAAAAGTGAAATATTCTGTCTGTAAACAATTGTTGGAAAAATTACTGGTGTCATGCACAAAGTAGATGTCCTAACTGACTTGCAAACACTATCGTTTGCTAACATGAAATCTGTGCAGTGGTTAAAAATAAGTTTTAATGACTTCAACCTAAGTGTATGTAAACTTCCGACTTCAACTGTATGTGCATCTATGCATCTTTGTATGCTGCTGGTATGAATGTATAACTGCATACAGACTGAAAAATTATGGACACACTGTACGTAATATTATTAGATATTATAATGTAATGATTATTTGGATTGCTGGGAAGGCAGGATAATTTCACATATGGAATAGGATGCTGTATGTTGTTGAAATAATGTGATGATACAGCAAATAAAACAAAGTAACAGTGACAAAACAACAATAATTTTATTTTAAAAATAATTATATAAAGAAGAAAATATGGATGGAAAATATGCAGACCTAGTTCCTGGTGCATCATTACCTGGGGATGGCACTTTCTCATCATTCTTTTCTTTTGATTCCTCTAGATCTGGGGGTTCAGGCTCTAGAAGAATAAGCAAAGTAAATAAGTAAATAAATGCACAAAATCATAAAGATTGTAGAAGTGGCAGGTGTTAAGGGTCACTGTCTAAAGATTGTAGAAGTGGCAGGTGTTAAGGGTCACTGTCTAAAGATTGTAGAAGTGGCAGGTGTTAAGGGTCACTGTCTAAAGATTGTAGAAGTGGCAGGTGTTAAGGGTCACTGTCTAAAGATTGTAGAAGTGGCAGGTGTTAAGGGTCACTGTCTAAAGATTGTAGAAGTGGCAGGTGTTAAGGGTCACTGTCTAAAGATTGTAGAAGTGGCACGTGGTAAAAGGGTCACTGTCTAAAGATTGTAGAAGTGGCAGGTGTTAAGGGTCACTGTCTAAAGATTGTAGAAGTGGCAGGTGTTAAGGGTCACTGTCTAAAGATTGTAGAAGTGGCAGGTGTTAAGGGTCACTGTCTAAAGATTGTAGAAGTGGCAGGTGTTAAGGGTCACTGTCTAAAGATTGTAGAAGTGGCAGGTGTTAAGGGTCACTGTCTAAAGATTGTAGAAGTGGCAGGTGTTAAGGGTCACTGTCTAAAGATTGTAGAAGTGGCAGGTGTTAAGGGTCACTGTCTAAAGATTGTAGAAGTGGCACGTGGTAAAAGGGTCACTGTCTAAAGATTGTAGAAGTGGCACGTGGTAAAAGGGTCACTGTCTAAAGATTGTAGAAGTGGCACGTGGTAAAAGGGTCACTGTCTAAAGATTGTAGAAGTGGCACGTGGTAAAAGGGTCACTGTCTAAAGATTGTAGAAGTGGCACGTGGTAAAAGGGTCACTGTCTAAAGATTGTAGAAGTGGCAGGTGGTAAAAGGGTCACTGTCTAAAGATTGTAGAAGTGGCACGTGGTAAAAGGGTCACTGTCTAAAGATTGTAGAAGTGGCACGTGGTAAAAGGGTCACTCAGTTGTATGTAGCTCAGAACGTTTTCCCCACCCCTGCACCCTGCCTGAATTGAATCAAAACATAAAAAGTAATAATATGTTGTCCTATAAAGTAGGCATGTTTTCATATCAAATTAAGTGGGATAGTATATAAGTGGGACTGTCCTGGATGCCGAAATATTCCATCAGTCAGTCAGGAGCTCCGGACATAGATCTCTTCACATAATCTCATTTGAGAGGGAACAAACTGAAAAATTAAACAATGAGTTCAAATACATGTAAAAGCAAATAATGCATCTGGGCCTGCTCTATTCCTTCAGCTGACATTCGGCAGCAGGTGATATTTCCACTTATGCTTTCATATTAGTTACCGTCTGTTACGTTTTGTGCATCTTGGGAATGAGGCTCGAGTTGCAGTCAATGGGCTCATCTGCATGTTGATTTTCTTGTGAAAAATATGCAAAAGAGTCACTTTGAAATGTTGGAAGTTTCCGCTGGATTTTTTTGCAATAAAACAAATGTCTTATTTTTTATTTTATATACCTCCATCTATCTCCTTCCATACACAAAGTTTCTGAGAAAACTGTGTCATCACTCTCCTATACAGAGACCAAGCTTATAAGGACAGATACAATGTCATGAGTAAATCCAAAATTTATATTCTATATGGGGATGTCATCAACAGTAACAACTGTGTTTGTGTGCTGATTTCTGTGCTGGCAGTGAGATAGGGTCAAGGACATAGCTCAAAAGAATCCCCATAGACTTGTTTAATGTAAGGGTCTGCAATTTGTTAGCTGGCTTGCTTTAAATACATTTCTTATGAAACCTGAGGAGAAAAGCACCGCTGACATTACGCTTTAAACAGTTGATGGACGATGCTACAAAGGCCTGCCCATTAAATCTTTGAATATTCCACAAGCTTAGAGCCACTGAAGGAGGAAATTGGTATGACATCACTGCATGTCATACAATGCACATATACATTAACGCTGGCTAATTAGTCTCTTCTTTTTTATGGTGACACATTTTTCAAAGAAAGGCATTATTGATGAATATGTCAAAATTGTCTGAGTACATGGGGAATGTCCCTGTCATATGTTGGCCCAACCGACCCAGGAAAATAAGACCCCATGAATTATACAGTACCTGAAGTTTGACTGTGCATCTCCACATCAGTTCGTTCATCCTCTTTTGGCCATGAATAGATTTCACAAAGAAAGCATAAAAAACAGAGTCATGAAATAAGAAAAAGTTTTCATTTCGATGAGGAATAGCCATTGCATTTTTACTAGAAGTAAGCATTAACAAGTTTTCTCTAAACTTATTTAACCACAGACATTGTATGCGTAATCCAATCCGAATGCCATTTTTGATTAAGAATGACATTCTGCAGTTGTGAGGTAGAAATGGAAATACATATATGATGGAAGGTTTGTTATAATATATCTGCACCCTCAAAGTGTAGAACAAAAACGTCAAGAAGGAAAGGTGACTAAGAACTAAAGAACTTCCTTTTGATGTTGAGCACAGATGAATGATTTCTGTGAAGCAGAGTGGTTGAGCCCAGACAGTCATGTGACAGTCTTGCGAGCCTCTGGCCTTGGAAGGTCAGTCTGGCAATGATCAACACTACATGACCGCGGGAGTGTGAGAAGAGACAAATCACTTTGCCCACAAAAATATCAGCCTTTGGCTGAGGTGTTCCAGGACAATGGACCCTTACCTTTCTGGCTCTCCATGTCTATGGAGTCGTCTTTGTTCTTCTCTTCCTCTGCTGGGAGAAGAAATTGTGTGGATTAATCAGTCAATTAATCCATCAGTCGCCAGGTCTGGCTTTCCTGCCCTCTGCAGCTGATCTCAGGTCAGACTAATGTGAGGACAAAAATGAAGCCAAGAGAATTGAATTGATGAAACACAGTGCTTGTGTCAAAGTCACGGGGGATCCCAAGTAGTCTAGAAGTGCGGCCCCTCAGATGGACATCTTTTCTATCCACGTCACTTCCTGCAAGCCGGCTGTTGTCATTGTTTATAAACAACAAAAAAGCTTGTGTGTGTACATGTTTAATCAGATTAAATAGCATGTCTGTTTGTCATACAGTACATGTCAACCAGACATCCCAGAAGCCGTAATTAGCTATAAGGGCTTGAAATAAATGGCCATTTGGCACAGTGCAGAGGTTACTTTGACTGGTTGTTGGGGCAGTGTGAGCTGTCCCCATGCCATACAGACTCTCTCCTATGCTAGCTCCAATGATGAACAGGACAAGCTTGTTAAATGCAAGTCGTGACACCAATAAGCCGACTGGCTGAACAATGGTTATTGTGCAGCCTGCAATAATTGCCTTTAAAAAAAACTAGAGGAAAAAAATTGCATGTCTTCTCTAATTTGCCAAGTACTCAGAGGGATATAAAGGGCTCTCCTGATTTAGATAAATGTGGGATGAGCAGTTTTATTTTCTTGTCTGGGACAACATGTCTGATGGGATGATGTGAAACCCATATGAAAGGCCAATAGCTAAGCCGTGAACATCAAAATATGTTCAACAAATATGTGCACAGTAATATAGGTAATTGTAGATAATAAGGATAGATTGGAAAAAATGGTGTAACGTTATAAATATATATACCTATCAACAACATCCAGAAACACCGCCGACTTCTTTGGGCTCTGTTACCAATGCAAGGTTCAAAAGCCAGCATCTGTCATGGTATGGGGGTGTGTTACTGCCCACGGTATGGGCAACTTGCACATCTGTGAAGGCACCATTAACGCTGAAGGGTACATATGCATTTTGGAGCAATATATGCTGCCATCCAGATGATGTCATCCCTGCTTATTTCAGCAAGACAATGCCAAGTCACATTCTGCACGTGTTACAACAGCGTGGCTTCGTAGTCAGAGTGCGGGTGCTAGACTGGTCTGCTCGCAGTACAGATCTGTTTCCCATTGAAAATGTGTGGTGCATTATGAAGCACAAAATATGACAACGGAGACCCCGGACTGTTGAGCAACTATATCAAGCAAAAATGGGAAAGAATTCCGCTAAAGATTACTGAGTGTTGTTAAAAAGAAAGGTGGTAAACATGCCCCTGTCCCAACTTGTTTTTGGATGTGTTGCAGGCATATATTTTTATATACAAAAAACAATAAAGTTGATTAGTTAAAACATTAAATATCTTCTCTTTGTACTGTTTTCAATTTAATACAGGTAAAAAAAGATTATCAAATTATTGCTGTCTGTTTTTATTTACATTTTATACAGTCTCAACTTTTTTGGAATTGGGGTTTGCACATATCTTTAGTGTTGTGGCAGGACCATTCTCCACCCACCAAACCCACTTAACCCATCATATTATATTTCATGACGCCTTTTATGTTCGGAGTGAAATTGACCCCAAAAGTTTAAAGTGACAAAAACTATTGTAATAGAATTTTTTTTACACTTTCTTTGTCACATTTTGTGTGTAGCCTTTTATCTCTAAATATTAAAAATGTGAAACATCTAATTTTAGAGCCTGAGGTCAAATTGACCCAGAGGCCGGAACTTAATATGAGAGTTAAAACAGAAAAGGTTTTCGAAAGCCTGAAACCCTGAACTAATTGTGTTTTCTGTGAAGAATGGAGCTGGTGCTTTCAACCTTTACATCTAATTAGTATCTGCTGACAAAATGGAGCCATCTTCAATTCTAAAACTTCTATGCTTTGCTCTTTTCATCTTTAGGAAATCAAAATAATTGCATTTAAGCGTTTCAAGGCTGAAATCGAGCACTTATGCACAGAAGGTCCTAATTATGAAGTTTGCACATTATCGCCCATAGGTACAAATTAAACAAATCTTTGAAGCAAATATTAAACCTAACAAAAAGTTCACATGTGGTAACCATGGTTTTCTAGACCTCAGGACCTGGGAATTAGTTCAGATATAAAGAGCAGCACTACAACACAACTGGGTACTCATGTAATGTTCTAGAGTTCAGACCTGCTGAGAGGCCCTGTACTTAACCACACCGAGCAGGAAACCGGCCATCCCCATCATTTTTCTGCAAAATAATTATTTAAAGATCTTGAATTATATGAATAGCCAGTTATGTTCCTCTCCTCACAAAATGTTTTAGGTTTTTCTGCAGGATACCATGAACATGCCAATTTTGACAATTTTGTATTCTACAAATACGTTTTTCCCCCAGACGAAAACTACATTTAAAAGAAAAAAAGAAAAATAAATATGTGGTCAGATAGCATATAGGGACATCTTTAAAGGGCAGTTTACAAACAGCTGCATAATTGTGTGGAAACAAGCAATACCAATGCAGAAAAAGTGTGTTTTCAGAAAAACACACTCAGGTCAGCATGACAGTGGATATTCTAATTATCTGGGTGGATGGAGACAATGGCTGACCTGTCTGACCCAAATCTGCACTGCTGAACCCGAGTTCCCAGCAGGGATTCATGAAGGCATCCGCAGGCATCCTCCTGCGGGAGCAGACAGTTCTGGCCAGCAGGTGGCAGTGGTGTAACAGCGCTTCCCCCGCGAGTGTCCCAATTAGCCATTCTTCCCGAGTGTGCAGGCGCTTTGGGTTATGCAGGAATTGGAGCTGTTCGGCTTTCCACAGGTATGTGCTTTTCAACTTGTATTTATTTTAATACCACACCCCCCTTCCCTGAAATGAGCAGGCAGTTACAAACAGTGAAAGCATTGTTTCCATCTCGATAAGATCTCCGACAAGACAGGATTGTGCTGAACGTCAAAGGACATAAGAAAGTCTGTGATTGATGTGACAAGCTTAAATGCAGCCCTTTCGCTCACACTCCTCTCTGAGCTCCCTCACCGGCACAGTTGACCTCCTGCACCCCCCCCCCCCCCCCCCACCAATACACACACACAAACACACACGCACACAGTTTTTATCTGCATGCCATTACATGTAAGGTGATGGGAATGACCTGAATATTTCATACAAGGACTAAAGGAGTAAGCTGTAAAGCCCATTCTGAATGGGCGGCGGTAGCAGCTGCTGCTCAAAAGCCTGGCTGGGCATGATGTGATAGCAGGACAGATTCTCTTCAGAAGAGGGCTGGTCAGGAAGAAATAGAGGCACACACACACGCACGCACACACACACACAATAACAATAATAATAATACATTCACAGCTCCCTCTCATAATCGTCTTTCTTTCCTGATCTCTTCTGTTTACATTTATACCTGCTAATAAAAAAACTGTTGCCTGCGCCTAGTGCTGGCTGCTGCTGTTGCTGTAAATGATCCTCAAACAGCACAAAACCACCTAACAAGATAAAGCTTGCTGTTTGTTGGTTTTCCATATTTTCATGTGGATTACATCACAAAGCAGCTTGTGTTCATGTGGATTACCTCACAAAGCAGCTCGTCAGCATAGTACAGAGAGAAACAGCTCTCCCTCCATTCAAGCAGCTAACTTCAGCTGCCCGTTATTTTGATACGCTGAGACTACAGTCTAAGCAGCAACACACTGAGACAAAGGTCCTCATCCACTGCCTGTCACAGTGACACAATGAGACTAATACTCCTAGCTACTCCTTGTCACAGTGACACACTGAGACACTCAGCATCACCTACAGCTACAGCTGTTACCTATCACCTACAGTTTGTCAGCTACATTTTCAGTCACATCAGGCTAAAACCCTCTCTGTTAGAAGCATAACGTCACACATCACTGTGTGAATACAGAGATGTTTCAGATCCACCCTTCCCACCCCTATTATACCCCATCTGCCCCACACTGCTCCCTGGTGTTTAACGCTTCCGCTAGTAGGATTGCGGTTTCTGGGAATGAGCCGAGTCATATGTAGAAGACAAAGACTCCATGGTCGCGTGTGGACTTGCAAAATTTATGACTGGGCTGCCACATGCGGCCATCTCCCGGCAGCTGGGAGCGACAGCCTGTGAGATGCAAAACCCTCCACCCGCACACAGCACTGGACCGCAGTCCCACTCCTGCCAACAGTTACAGCTCCACTGAAGAACTACTAAATTATTTACTGCCGTTAATAGTGCAGCTAAAAGCTCTGTGCTTACGGCCGGATGGTTGTGGGTTTAAATCACGATGCTTCAGGTTGCACTGTGCAAATTTCGGTTGCATCGACAGGCTTTATAATATCATGCAAGTGTTACAGCTAAAGTCATAATGCCAACGGAAAAGATTTCTCCAGGCCTCATGAAAAGTGACTGAAGCAATGGTTTGTGAGGTTAAATGGGGCTTCTGGAACAGTCTTTATGTCATAGTTCTGGCAGGGGAACACAAGGGTACATATTGGAGTTATCTATCTCATGTTTCCTTTAGGGGGGGGGGGGGGGGTGTTTTTTTGGTTTGAAACCAATCAAACAAAACCTTTTGTGCTGTTATCAGAGCATTGTGTTCTTATATAGCAAACCATACAAAATTAAATGGTGACAATGGAGTAAAGCAACTCCTCTATTTTGGCCTGTGCCTTCAGTGGATAGAGACTCTGAGTCTTTACCCCACACCTGCACAAGGCAAGCTGAGGACCTCTCAAAAAAACTCAGTTTGCAGCCTCTGTCCCCTGATAACGGGCACTGCTGTAGGTGTGGTCCAGCGGGATGTTAGATGCCCCAGGCTTGAAATGAATGACTTTGTGAAGGGCAGCCAGCTGATTGAGTAAGTATCTTGAGTCTGCTTTTATGGGTGGGGCCACCAGGGTTCTCTGCTAGCATACTAGTTTCTAACAAGGAGATGGTGCAATATAGACACCCTGCATTGCTTTTGACGTTTTGAATAACTGTGAAGAGGGTGGGATGATTTAAATGAAAACACACAGGGGATTGTTAGAACAGTTCCATGAATTGTAATTTCAAGTCAAACCTCCAGGCACATAGAGGCCCTTGACAGTCAGTCCCATATTTTCCAATCACACCGTCAGCTGCTCTTAACGGAGCTTAGATGGCTACCTTGTGTTGTTCTGGATAACAAACATAGAAGTCTTTGTGCTCCTGAATACTATTTCTCCTTTATTCATCCAGTGCTCTATAATCACATTTTACAGAGTTAAATTATTGAATTAAACATAACCTTTTCAGTGCACATCTATATTCATACATAATAGTGCGGGTATGAAAGATGACAAGGCCCGTTTGGAGTTAAATGTGCAATGTCTCTTTGTGTATGGATTAGTTGCCACTGAGCTGTAGTGTGCGTGCGTGCGTGCGTGCGTGCGTAAATATATTTTCAGAATATAATTACTCCCTGACATTATAGCGAACATTTCTTTCCCTGCTTAAAAGAAATTGCCGCAGCTAACTTGTTTTTTGGTTCAATTACAGAAATCACACTGTTACCTCAGAACAGCCTGCAGTATCTGAATCTTTATAAAAAAGGCTGCATGCCACAGTGTATATAAAAAGTCCATATCCCCAGTGATTGCAACACTTGCTCTTATAATTTTCCCCCTTGAAGACAAATGTATGATGTGTGCTGTGTTAATTGCCTGTTCCACCACACCCCCCAGACTCTCCCGTATAAGAATCTCATTATCTATGGCCCATCTTATTGGCGAGGCCAGTAATTGTTTCTACATTATACAACCGAAGGGGCTGAGGTGGCAGTATAGTGAGATAATTGCATCTTAAACAACTTCCACTCCACTGGAAACATGCTTTAAGGATAGCTGTGCCTCTCAGTCAGATGCCAGCATTGGGGTCAGAATAGAGGGAAGGACTGCTTGTGTGTGTACAGAAATGTGTGTGCGCTTTTACTGTTTACCTTCATGGTCCTCGTCTCCTTTGCTTGGCTTTTTGCTCTTGGATTTCTTGGAAGGGGGTGTGTCCTTTTTACCTACCCAAAGAAAATCAAAGAGAAGAGAAAGTCACAGTTTCAAGCAATTTTGAAGAGAAATGTGTGGACTCCCACACTTTTTTCAGAAAGCTGTGTTACACCACTTCCAGAGTGATTTGGAATAGTGGCATTTTTGACAGTCTGTGCTGTCACCACACAACATTCTCTCCGATACCCAATCACCCAGCTGATTGTCTGGTCATCTCTACCATGCTTAAACAGAAGTGCATACAAGACTGGTCCATAGACCTACCCTCATGGCACACTATGCAAGGACACATCATGTGAACATGGCAGAATTTGCCAGTGAAATGAATGCAAGGTGCCTTGTAATACGTTGCACAACTTGTTTGTTCTCTGGTATTTTAATAGGACAGACTAGCCCAGAATGTTCAGAATTGAGGCCAATCCAACAGCATTAAAGACTTGAGCTTGGAAGGGCTTCAGGCAGTCATCAGACAGGGGCATAACTGGGCAGAACTGTTGGACAGGGAGAGAGGGGGAGGGGTCAACAATGACATGTCTAGATGGTATCTCCCTACAATCCTGGCAAGTCAAGAACATTTAATCCACAATGAAAACTTGCACGCTTACTTATGCTCAAAAACAAGTTAAAGTTAAAGTTAAAGTTCCAACCCATAGGTCCTCATCAGAGCAAGTCAAACTTTAAAAAAAATGTCTGTTTAAATACTGAACTGAATCCTTTATGCAACTCCCACATGCCCCTTAGAAAGGTCATGCAAGGAACCTAGCACACAGTTTCGAAAAAAATGGTTGTTTGTGCAAGAATCGACTGTAAAAAAAAAATGTAAACAGTATATGTCATATATACCACATATAGCATCAAAAAACTAGCATCAAATCCCCAATACAATCTGAAAAAAAGAGAAAAACAGCCAGATTAATTATAGAAAATGTATTTTCTCATATGGGCCATTGACCAACATCCCAAACACATACAACGTATCATAATAATACAGGGAGTGCTGTTCGTAAGGAACTGGATCAATTCTTATAGATCCCACACCAGCGCAACAAGAAAAAGATGTAAAATAAGTAAATATATTAACTACCAAATAACTATATTTACTTATGTTTAGATGTGAAGCCAAGCCAAGTGACATTGGTGCACCAGCAATTGCTTGGCAGATCAGCTTGTATCATACTAGACTTGCTTTTTAAAGTAAGCCCTACATTTGAAAAAAGGCAAATATTGGCACATATAGCGCTATTGCTAAATGATGCGAGTGCATTGTTAAAGAGCAGCTTAGTGGGAAAAAACATTTTGAAAACAGTCTTGCCTTTCTGCAGTCAGAACTCCCAGAGAGGCAATAGTCCTAACTTCCTTGACTGACATAAAACGGACTTTCCTGCCTGTTTTGTTGATGCACTTGTAGCGTGCCCAAAAGCCACTCATTAAATATGTATGCATGCCTGGTTCTATTTAACTGGAAACGCATGCCAAAATCAAATTGGCTCCAATTCTACCTGTGTTTTTATGGAGCTCAGAGATTTTGAATTGCATTTCACATACCTTATTCATGAGGAGTGCTTGCTGGCAACACAAATGTAGTGTCTTCAAGTTACAAAATATATGAAAGGATAATACTTTTATTTAGTCATGTTTTCACGCAATGTTCATAATATTCTGCATTATACGTACAATAAAAATTATTTTGCCCCAATTATATGCCCGCTCCACTGTGGGCAAGGTGTAGGCATGGTGGCTGCTCCACTGTGTGCAAAGTGTAGGCATGATTCCCGCTCCACTGTGGGCAAGGTGTAGGCATGATTCCCGCTCCACTGTGGGCAAGGTGTAGGCATGATTCCCGCTCCACTGTGGGCAAGGTGTAGGCATGATTCCCGCTCCACTGTGGGCAAGGTGTAGGCATGATTCCCGCTCCACTGTGGGCAAGGTGTAGGCATGATTCCCGCTCCACTGTGGGCAAGGTGTAGGCATGATTCCCGCTCCACTGTGGGCAAGGTGTAGGCATGATTCCCGCTCCACTGTGGGCAAGGTGTAGGCATGATTCCCGCTCCACTGTGGGCAAGGTGTAGGCATGATTCCCGCTCCACTGTGGGCAAGGTGTAGGCATGATTCCCGCTCCACTGTGGGCAAGGTGTAGGCATGATTCCCGCTCCACTGTGGGCAAGGTGTAGGCATGATTCCCGCTCCACTGTGGGCAAGGTGTAGGCATGATTCCCGCTCCACTGTGGGCAAGGTGTAGGCATGATTCCCGCTCCACTGTGGGCAAGGTGTAGGCATGATTCCCGCTCCACTGTGGGCAAGGTGTAGGCATGATTCCCGCTCCACTGTGGGCAAGGTGTAGGCATGATTCCCGCTCCACTGTGGGCAAGGTGTAGGCATGGTGCCTGCTCCTCCCTCCATAAATGACACACGCTGCTTAAAGACAGCGGAGAAATCACATTGCGTCTGTTCTTGAATAAAGTTCAAAGACGGCCTGGAAGCCCTGCTGAATCCCAGGAGTCTCAGCATAGATAAACACTTCCTTCCCTCACCTTCAAACCATAAGGAAAGAGGGAGGGGGGGGGGGGGCTCACGGGAGCTTGGGTGAATTGGTGATTTTATGCAGTAAAAGCATGTAAAATATTTTAATCTGACTGCACTTTTGAAATATCAGAGCAAAAATAATTCAGCACTGACCCTAAAGTGGAGAACTGCTGCCATTTTCTGCTCCCCTTTCAAACTGGAAAGGCGAGAATGAGCAGAACATAGGGAACATAGGGAACAAGCACTAAGGGACATGGAGGTGTGGGCAGAAAGCACAAATCTATCTAAACTTATTGGCGTGCTGCCTCCACCTCCACGCTGCTCAGTTGGCATCAGCTGTCGATCGCTGGGACTCATGTGCTTGAGTAAGACACCAGGGGCTCTATCTTGGCGATCTTGGTGCTTGGTCTAAGCGCATGGCATAAAGTCCATTTAGGGCGTGTCCAAGTCCACTTTTGCTAACTTAACGGCATGTTTTTTGGGTGCTAAGCACAGTGAAATGTGTGAATGGGCTGAACCTAGTCTCTTCATTAATTATAGGTGTGTCTTGGGCATGACATGCAATAAACCAATCAAAATGTCATATTCCATTCCCTTTAAAAACCTGCTTTTCCACCTTGGCGGATTGCTTGATAGCGAAACAGACATGCTGGTGCGTGTTTAGTGCGATCAAAGAATAGGCTATATGGATCAATAGTAGCCTATGATCAATATTATTCAGACTAACCATTATGATTTTCCTGACAGTGCTGTTATTTTATATGCGGTTAAATTTTGTTAAAAGCACCTGCAACAGCTGAGAATAAGCTACCAATGGTGTATCACCTTGATATAGGTGTTATCAGCAAAGTTTTCAATGGATAGCCATTGTCCTGTAACAGAAGATTGTCTGCCCAGTAGATTAGGCTACAGGAACTATTGGCAAATATAGCTTGATCCAGGATAATTGCAAATAGTCTATACATGTAACCTTCCACGTACAATCGCACATCGCCTGGATGTTGATGGAGTGGGCTGAAAGCAATTTAATATGGCATTCCCCTTCGCTGAGGGACAGTGGTCTTTCACCTATGGACCCTTTTATTATTATGCATTTTTTGATACAGCCTACACAATAATATTTCACATTGTAATCTTGATATTTTAGTCATGCTTGTGCACGCCCTGTGTGTAACAGACAGGAGGGTGTATGCACGTTGTGCACACGCCTATGTAGACACACTTATATGCGCCATTAAAATAACATGTAAACAACTGCGACATGACTTTAGACCAGGTATGTGGTGGTTTTAGTGCAAGCGCTTTTTGCTGGCTCAAGATAGCAATACGCCAAAAATGATCCTGGCCAACACGCCCAGTTCACTTGCAATGGGAGCAAGAATACATGGTATTTAAACGACGATTATAATGAACCCAGCGCTGGGTGTAAGATAGGGCCGCAGGTGGCATTTCACTCCCTTTTATCTTTAAACCTACATGTGTAGATGTTAATTTTTAGAAAATCTCTATAGAGTACAGTTGCAAAAAAATCCTTAATATGAATTTTTTTATGCAACTGTATAATACACTGAACATCACCAATTACATTAATATATATCATACTCATGTATACAGTCAAGCCGGAAAGTATGCACACTCCTTTCACCTTCTTGAGTTCAAAATCAAAATGTTAAATATCATATGTACACAAGTGTGCACACCCTTTGATATTACACCCAAAAGTGAGCTGAGGTGCATTTTGTTTCCACTGATACTGCTTGAGATGTTTCTACAACTTAATTGGAGTCCACCTGTGATAAATTAAATTGATTGGACATTGGGGATTGCTAACACTTGCCTATATAAGGTCCCACAGTTGACAGTGCATGTCAGAGCAAACTCCAAGCCATGGGGTCAAAGGAATTATCTGCAGACCTCAGAAACAGGATTATGTCAAGGCATAGATCTGGAGAAGGGTACGGAAAAATCTCTGCAGCTTTACAGGTCCCAAAGAGCACAGTGGCCACTATCATTCGTAAATGAAAGAAGTTTGGAACCACCAAGAATTTTCCTAGACCTGGCCGCCCGGCCAAACTGAGCAATCGGGGAAGACGGGCCTTAGCCAGGGAGGTGAGCAGGAACCCGAGGGTCACTCTGACAGAGCTCCAGAGTATCCTTGTGGAGATGGGAAAACCTTTCAGAAGATCAACCATCCAGGCAGCACTCCACCAATCAGGCCTTTATGGTAGAGTGGCCAGACGGAAGCACCTCCTTAGTAAAAGGCACATTACAGCCCGCTTGGAGTTCGCGAAAAGGCACCTAGAGGACTCTCAAACCATGAGAATCAAGATTCTCTGGTCTGATGAAACCAAAATTTTACTTTTTGGCCTGAATACCAAGCGTCACGTCTGGAGGAAACCAGGCACCGCTCATCACCTGGCTAATACCATCCCTACAGTAAAGCATGGCGGTGGCAGCATCATGATGTAGGGATGTTTCTCAGCAGTGGGAACGGGGCGACTAGTCCTGATAGTGGGAAAGATGAATGCAGCTAAGTACACCGAGATCCTTGAAGAAAACGTGCTCCAGAGCGCTCTGCACCTCAGACTGGGGCGAAGGTTTACAAAAGGTTCTATCATTTCTAAACGGTTCATCCGATATGGATACAAATACCCTCAAATTAAAGCTGACAGCACTTCAACCACATTGTCATTGTATCCTTTCAAAGTCAAAAAGCTGATAATTTTGCAGCGGTCTCAATTTCTTCCAGAGCTGTATATATTATATCACACTTGCAACATGTTGGCTGCCTAATCTAGAGCATACTTCAGTTTAAGTACAGTTTCAAAACTAAAATCACACCAACACTAACAAGAAAACCCAACTGGCACATACAACCAAGAAGGCAAAAACCTGCTAAAGCGGAGAAACAGAACTATCGGCCATCACTCACCTTCCTCAGGCTGTGTCTCATCTCTGTCATCACTCTTGTCGTTGTCTGCGGAGAGAGGAGCGACAGTGAGCTCATCATAGGAACTCATAAGTTTCAGAGACAATTCAGAGATGGCTATGCATTTTTGTTTGTGTAGTCACACTTTTGAAAAGAGTGGTCCCAAACCTTCTATGTGATATCAGTGTAGTCATGCACAATCATTGAGCAAGTGTGCCGTTTGTTAGGACCTGTAGAATGGTAGAATGGACATGTACATGAGAGATTGATGCTCTTATCCAGAGTGACTTATAATGCAAACACAATATTACCTTGCCAAGTGGAGTGAATTTTAAACTCGCCACACTTTTCCTGAAGTGTGCCAAACCCCAGATAGCATTAGGCTAATCTTGCCTGAGTGAGTGCCATAATCTGCATCAAAGTCAGAGGCCGCACCGATGCAATATGTTTCCTTGCTGGAGTTGCCATGGCGATGTAAGAAATAGTAACCCAGTGGCATCGCCAGACCTATTTTAGGGGGCTTTAGCCCCCCCTAAAATGTACTGTAGCCCCCCTAAATATTTTTTAAGCCACTAGTCATAGCCACTAGTCACTAGTCTTAATCATCACATTTTTTTCAGATTGATTTGACAAAATGCGCCATCAACAATCCAGAATCATAACGCACATCAAAAAGTCTGGCGCTAGGACCCTGGGGAGGGTTAATCTAGTGTAGCCAATGGTTAGAGTGCAGTGTGGCGCGTGCACGGAGCCACATGACCACTCAATTCAAATGACTGCTACAGACTGAGAGTGGATTGTAGCATGAATGTTCCAATGCCGCTGTAACAAATCACTAGGCTAGTAGCCTTGATAAGTTCGGTAACAGCATAAGCTTATTTAACGGAAGTAAGTTCAAACTACTCATCAATTGTAGCATCAATATGCTATATCGTCTTTGACATCATGATGTGTCAGGGATGTCAACTTTGAGAGTTGGGCAAGAGTGAGAATAGACTTTCGGTGACCCAAATCGACCCGACCCGACTCACCCCACCTGACCAATCACTGCCTCACGAATGAGAAAATCCATTCACAGATCCCTCTAACCCCACCCCAACAAACAGTAGTATATAACATCAGTTCTAGAAGTTTGACAAGTTTGATTGTTTCTTCATACAATTTAATGTATTTTCATTGAATATGGAGATGGTTCTCCATGGCTTTATTTTGACCATTTATTTGGAATCATCATGTCTTAGTCCTAATTACAAGGAGCAATTTTGTACAAATTGGATGATTGGTAGTACTATATTCACAGAATATTATATGAATCCTACAACAGTAAAGGTCCAGCTTGGGTCCAATCAATTAGCTTAATTTCTAAATTTCTTCAATTAATTCCTACAAATGTGTACTAACCTTATCTATTTATAACTATAGAAAGCATTTTGTAACAATCTGAAAAGGTGGGTGTCGAAATCCACTTTTCTGTGTGTTTTACAAGGAATGATCCACCTCTCATTTCAATGTGTCTCCTTTTTAGCTAGCTAGCTAACGTTATCTAACGTTAGCTAGCTAACTATGGGCTAGTCTTAGTAACAGCTAACATTACATTAGTCTGATGTCACCTACGTTAACAAATTTTTTAGTTTAATGTTATTGTTGCAATTAATACGCCAACAGTTAATAGTGCAAACATATTTGATCACTTATTCGTGATTTACTTTAAAGTGCATTTTCGTTTACTTACAGTCGACATTTGCGCTCAAGACAACTAGGTTCCAGTCTGTTTTCCCAACAGCGCAATACATTGTACACTCCACCCTCTCACCCTCTCATCGCCAATGATAAGTGATTGGTCGGCGGAGAGGGTGGAGTGTACGTGGAAGTGTGCCAGTTGGTTTGCAGTGCACACGCACGAGTTTCGGCACACAGGAAGTTGAACTATTTTTGCTATGAAAAAAAATGCAGTGAAATTGCGTGAGAATTGTTGCTGTTCCATGAAAATGCGTGAGATCTCACGGTCAATGCGTGAGAGTTGACATCCCTGATGTGTCAACCATTGCCGATGCCGCTAAAATTTAGTTGATAGGCGATGGTATCGTACATCAGCTCAACCCTATTGCTATAAATCTAAGCAATTTAAAGAAATATTCTTTGCAACAACTACATTATTTATTGATTCCAGGTGTACTGCTGCTCTCAAGACTCATGGGGAACAACCATTTTGTGGCTGTTTTTAAAAAAAAATCTATCTTGGGGGTGCATGCCCCCAGACCCCCCTAGTAGAGGCTTAGCCCCCCTAAACATATATCTCTGGTGACTCCCCTGTAGTAACCAATATGATTCGCTGAGTTGTAAGTTGACAGGATCTCGGATCAAAACCAGACTGGCATAGGCCAGTGCCGGGAGCTCCATAGGGCAACGTGCAGTTTGCGATTGTGTAGCGCAGGGTATGGGAGGGTTCAGTCGGATTGGGGTTCACGCTTCAATGCTCTCTAGTGACCCCCGCTGGTCGATTTATATACAACATTTTCAAGTTCAGATGGTTTGCAGACAATGGAGCCTTGTGCCTCAGGACATTCAGTTTGCTGACACCCATCACAGTGATACTGTGGGTGATACTTTTAGGCAACAGTGGGTGAATCATCATGGCTGGTCCTGAAAAATGTAAATAAATAAATACTGCAACAATTCCTGGTATTTGCCATTCTTTGCTTTAGTCAGTGTAACTGTACATAATGACTGCCATTTCCTGTTTTTCAATAAAGCACACAGGATCAGAACTTTCAATTTGGAACAAGGTGGAATTGTTACAGGGACCTCTGCAGGCTTCAGGCACTTCTCCAAACAGGATTTTAAGAGAGCGCACGGTATGTATCCCCGTCTTGTTTTGTATGCAACACGGACGAAGGCAGTAAACTACAAGAGAATGCTTGCAATTAGCTAGAGGGTTTACTGGTGAATTACAATGCCGTGCATATGCCCACAAACCATGTACTGAAGGATCAAGCCTAAGCCCCTACCTTGATGTATGATAAATTTTACCCCAGGGTAAAGTAGTGCAGAGCCGGGCTGCTCCTTACCATACAGTCGTCATATAATAATATGCACATCATCAGCATATACAACTCAGCCTGACTCTGCTCTCCCCCCCAACATCATGTCCGAACGGCCGTGCCAAAGAAGCATCGCAGCTCTGTTAGCTGCTTTCTATTAGCTGCCCATGACATTTAGAGTTATTACAGAAAATGATTACAGCGGTTCAAATGCAAATAAGTTCTTATGCAATTAGTCTGGCAATGCTGCAATGTATGAAATGCTTTATTTTTTTGCCAAAAAACACATTTATATTTGGTCTTATCCCTTCCAGGGATATGTTATTTTTGAAAAATGTTAATTTTATCAGATTATAATAACAGACTTTTTTGCTTCAGAGCACATTCAAATTGAATGTACTCATAGAAACAGTTGCAATATGAAGCAGAATTTGAGAAATGAGAAGGTGGTGGTTGGTGGAAGTATTGAAGAGTCATACCGTGCTCAAAGCATCTATGTTTTTATCAAGTGTGAGGGAAATGCATTCAGCTCAGCACCTGTACTGCCCCACCCGCTTTGGTCGCCATGGCTACGCACAGCTTTAGAAGTCCTCTTTGATAAAATGCTGGTGTAATTCGTTCTAGAAAGGTCTAACCATCAAAAGCTGGCCGAGGGCAATAAAGATGCTCTTCTTTCATAATGCACAGCACATAAGACTTTGGAGCTTGAGTCACTGAAGCTATGTGTCCTGAGCACTAAAAAGGCAGTCATTCTGAAGTTGTTGTTCTGAAGCATGCGATGGGGACTCGCACACTAAGCTGCTGAGATTAGACTGAAGCCATTAGATTTGGGCTTTTAAAAAAATTAGCTGTATTGTAATTATGATATATATACATACATAATTATAATTTTAAAAACCCAGACAAGACAGTAATGGTGCATCCAGGGCTTCAGAGACTGTAGCATCCAGGCTACTCTGTGCCCTTCCAATATGACCAGTCAGTAGAAAAAGTTTCTGATTCAAGGCTTTGCCAAAAATGTATGTAATTATAAGTATAAGCAGGTGGCAGCTGGCAGGCATGCTTTGTGAAGTCACAGACATAGATGGTGGTAAAGAGACAATAGTAGTTGGTGGGGGGTGGGGACAGGACTCACAGTGGTAAATTAGCAACAGGTCTAGAATGAACACAAACTTCGAATGGTGCTGTGATGTCAAAGACGTGGAGGCGGGGCATGGGGGGTGGCGAGCAGAGATTTCCCATTAGCCCAATGACAAAAACATCCTGTCCTATTGTACTTTGCTATCTGTCCTCTGAGAGAACGTGTAACACAAAAACACTCTTAAAGGGATAAACTTGCATCCTCCATTAAAGAAGTCACTGACGGTTGTTCTCTGAATGATCTGGTCAGGGCAGAAAAGCATTATATGGGCCAGAAATCAGAGGACTACAGATTGCCTGAATGCGGAGCAGGAAATACATTTGAGAGCAGCTCGACAGGGTTTGATTCGTATTGCGTATGCAGACGGATGCGAGAAACCAAAATAGAGCTAATACAACATTACACTGAGGCTCTTCAGTCTCATAACACCCAACAATGTTCAACAGGTCCCTTCATCCTCTGCTCTCATTGACTCCAGGCTTCATAATTTTCATCCCTCTAGGGGGTCTTGATTCCCTTCAAAATTCTTACTAAACATTATGATGATTCACAACAAGAAACCGCTAAATAAATTATAGGCCTTGCATGTCATGACAAGAAATAAAAATTGAGGCACAGGAAGACTGATATTAGAGTCAGCAGGGCTGCATTCACAGCGAGCGAGACCTGAAAGCATGAAAGTCCCAAGTAAATGAGTAGCAACTGGTACTCTACTGAATCACAGTATATAATTTATGAGAAGAAACACACTACCCACACTGAATCACCCGACTGCATTAAACTTATGGGCAAACCTCCAAAGCACGGCAGGCTGAAATTCATCAAAATAAGTTTGAACACGCTACGTTGACAATTAACGCTGCAGAGAACATAAACCACAAACACCACTGCTACATGCCATCCACACCCACTCTGAACTGACATTTACCATTTGCATTCCTGAAACCATACCATAATTCATAAACCTGATTGTTGTTTTTAAGCCCCTGTTTTGTAAAACCACAGTAAGATCTCTGATCTCTGATCTCTGTCTGAATCCATGGTCATTGATCTCATTCAACAAAAACACTTTCAACACTTGGCTCCTGGTGGAGAAAAGTTTCTTGAGATGTGATACAGTTTCCTCCAGGAGGGATTTTATTTCTCCTGCAGTTTGATATAATTTTGTGTAGCAGGTGTAGTTTGCCAGCATTCATTTACAACTTTGACATATGCTGATACCCATCATATAATTCATGTTTAAGTTAGTGGGGAAAGCCTTCAATGCACCTATTCAAATAATTGATATGCATTGCCCTAGTGCTATAGGCTTTAAGCTGCTGCTCACAATGTTCATGGTATGCTGGTCAAATCTTCTCCTTGTGGCTATTTTTCCACACAACCGATTAAACGATGACTGAAATACTTCAATGCTTTATTTCCAGAAGACACGGTAACTTTGTGCAGGGCCAAATTGAGAGCTCTAGGAAAATATGACCATGGTTTTTTCTCCTTTCTTCCTACAAATTTCCTAATGTGAACGGAAAGCCCGTCTGCTGTAAACTCTGATGTTCTCAAGAATCGTTTGTCTCAGTTTGCAGCTAGAAGCTTGAATGAATATAAACACAATTTGCTGATGACTGTGTCGGTTTGTTCCTACAGTTCCTGATCTGTAAGAAAGGAAGCTCTTGAGAGCATTTTCGGCTTTATAACTGACCCATTTTCCCTTTTTCTGAAGTGTGTTGAACTGCATAAATAAGCAGATTAGGAGGCAAACATCTCCACTGAGCAGTAACACAAATCAGGTATTACACTGATGAGTGAGATTTTCCTCTAGTTCAAATGACACCAGTAGTCGAAATTAATGGGGGAAAAAGATTGTTTGGCAAAGGAAAAAAAAAACAGTGGCTAAATTTCATTATACAATGTTAGGTACAAAACACATTATAGTATAGTTATAGTATATTGAATGAAGCACTGACACTCCCACACTTTTCCAGATAATCTACAAATTTTGATAGATCACCTTACTTTTGCAAACCCCTGCACAAAATAATATAAAATGGATGTGAAGCAACTTTAGAAAGACGGACACTTGATTTACAGCACTGGCCATGTGACACAGGAGCAGAAGGAGACGGAGATAGATGTGGTTAGAGAATCCCTCCAAGCAAGATTTGAACCCAAGTGTACTTGTACTACCAACTCAGCTACTTTAACTGGGGGTGATGAATGACATTAATCATGAGAGGACTCCCGCCTGCATATTTACCATTTTCAAAGCCTGGGAGAACGTAAAATGAATGGCCTCGACCTAAAGGGTCAAAAAGCACATTTAACACAGATATTCCCGCTGAAGACAGGCATTTAGTTCTGAGCCAGTGGGCACTCCTCTTGCAAACTATTGTTATTTTTTTACTGTGTTGTCAACCTCTCTGAACTCTGTCTCATTAACAAGAGATTTCATGCTGAAAGATATGGGGCCCTATCTTACACCCGGCGCTAAGCGGCAGTAACCCAAGTGTCTTTGCTAGTTTCAGGCCGACGCAGTGGTCGTTTTAGCGTACAGCGCTCACATTGTTTAAATAACAAGTGAACTTGCGCCCACAGCAAGTGAACTGGGCAGGTCGGTCTTAAGATGAGGTGTGGCCAGGATCATTTCTCAGGGTTCGTTTATCTCAGTTTGCAGCTAGGCGTGATGTTTGCTGCATGAATATGATGCAACTGAATGAATTTGATATGTCTGCTGTGAGAACAGCCTCATGGAATTCATGTTTGACAATGCTTCCTTGTATCATCAAACAAAATTAGTTAAACAAGCAGGCTAATTTGGCGTTTTCTAAGCTGAGAGAGAAGCCAAGTGCTGGTATCGTATGCTCAGCTGTTGCAGGTGTTATAACACAATTAAACTGCATGTATTTTGTAAAATAAGAACACTGGTGTAAGCAAATGGAAAAAAGTTTCTTGTTTTCCCGTTATTATATTTCTGGGAAAAAGTTATGGGGGAATGACTTGTGCCGGTGTTAATCACTATGTGAAATATTATTATTTTGTATATCAAAACACATCATAATCGTTAGTCCGAATAATATTGATTATAATATTGATCCATATAGCCTATTCCTTGCTTGCACGCTTTAAGTACGCGCACGGGCATGTCTGTTTCGCCAGCTGTAAATTGCTGTTTTCACAGGCTTACTAACCGCCAACATATTTGCAATCTGCCAAGGTGCAAAAGCAGGTGGCTTTTAAAAGGAATGGGATATGACATTTTGATTGGTTAATTTCATGTTACACCCAAACACCTACAATTAATGAAGAAACTAAGTTCAGCCCATTTGCACCTTGCGCCGTACTTAGCGCTCAAATAACACAGCGTCTAACTACCAAACGTGGACACACCCTACATGCACTTGCGCCATGCGTTTTAGATCAAGCGCTAAGATCATCAAGATAGAGTCCATGGAGAGTCAGGACTAAAACAATGTCACTCTAGCACCACCTAAGGCCCAGGGTTGCTGTTGCAGATGTGTTTCTGTACACCCTCGTATGTTTATCTACGCGTGTGTCTGTGTTGTGTGTGTGCACTTGTGTTCATGTGTTTCCAGTATCCACTGTGATGTTGCATTATTTTTGTTAGTACTTGTGACCTTTTGAAATGATGATAAGACTGAAACCTCATTTCCTGACAGAGATATGAATGGGAGGCAAAAAAATTGGTAGTTCACATAGGCCATTGGTATAATTAGAGACCTGGCATTCCTGAGGCACTTTCGGGAAAGACTCGAGGGTTCACAAAAGCTTTGAGGAGTCTTCCTCACCTGGGAAATAGTAAACAGAAGCCTGGCGTTCAGAACTCTGCTGGAGGCGAGCGGGAGTTAACACAGTGCTCAGGAAAAGCAACAGCGCCTCAGCGCAATCCTTGGTGGATTCCCATCAGCCCTCATGTCGTCTCGCGGCCTTCCAATTCTCTCAGAGCCCGGTGAGCGCAATGAAGCAAGAATTGAAGGGGAAAACGCAATGTTTGTTTCTCTCATCACCGAGAGTCTGTGTGACATTTCTCTCATCACCGAACGACTGTGTGACAACCGCCAGCCCATTTTCAGAGCAGTGCCCTTTTCTTTTCCCACAAAGCAACAACTTGGACTGACTTTTCATGGTAATAGGCAGAGACTAGTTTGAAGAGTAGACAAACATTAAAAACAGTTTGTACCACTGAAATGTATGTGAAGATTTTTTTAGAATGTGCAAGCTCAAGCTGGCTGTTACCCAACATTATTTTAGCATGCAGATTTCTGTTTAAAAATAAATTTAAAAAACAATAAACAAATAAAAATGAGGGGAAAGTTTGTAACTGAAACGGCTTGCTTGGGCAGGTTTAAAGCTTCATGGAAAAATGGCATGGAGTGGCTTAGTAGTGGTGCTGGAGAACAAAAAAAGCGCTTGCTTTGAGACGTCAGCCTTCTCTGAGGATCAAACCACTGTGACTTTCAAAATCAAGGTTTTGAAAGTAAAAAGGTTATCTTAAATCTTTAAAAACTACTCAGGCAAGAATATTCTGAGAATATTCTGGTAACCAAAAATTGTGAACTGGTACATAAGTATTAAAGGGAGTATAATGTTAAAAAGGTTACCTTGGGAAAAGAACCGAAACATCTTCTCTTTGTAGATCCTGAAGTCGGTATCCAGGAAAACACAGAATATAACGCGGTCAATCTGCAACAGCAGAGGAAAAACAGTATCACCACAGTTGCACAGTTTCACATGACAAGGAAATATTTGCTTTGAGAATAGCCTGTGATATTCTGAAGCAATCAACCAAAATCCACTGTCTGTCTTTAGAAATACTGTGTTGCCGTTGATTGAACAGCTGCAAATCATCTCAAGATAATACCAACACCATCTTATTTCACACCTTTTGTTTCCCACAAACATTCTACAACACTTCCAGATTGTTTAGCATGAAAACCAATGATATACAAACTGTTTATCTCTCAATACATTTAGCAAAACAACAGCACTGACGCTAATTAAAATGTGAGTTATATTTCACAGAAATATAGATATATCATGTAAGACACAATAAAAACCATTGCTGTATCTTCACACAAATCCTGCTCCATGTCCCCACCAAAAAACATCCAAGTAAAAAGTTACTTGTAGTTTGGGTTACTTAAAGCCCACCTTAATCATTTAGTAAATGCGACGCTTGACTCCTGCAATGCACCAGTCTAATTTAATTGTCCCATTTCCTGCCTGCTATAGACCCGAGCCCATTTAATAGGCCAATTGAGGTATTGGATGAGGGCCATTAAAAATGAGACTCAATAGCACCTTTGAAAATTTAGAAGCAGCAGATTATAAAAAGCACAAGAACAGCCTGAAAAATGTTATTGATACAACTGGAAAGAGTGAGCTTCTGCAGCCATGAGCAGCTGAAAACCTTTCAAGGGATTCATTGCGGATCTGGGGGCATGTTATACTTTTTCTCGTATTGGGATGAAAACAAACATACTCAGAGTGTAGATATCATCGAGTGCAGGTTCCATCACAGGAATGCCAAAACTGGTCTAGCACAGACATACTTAACCCCATCACGAAGTCCCCCTAGTGGCCATGCCGCTGGCGCCATGAGATTGCTCAACTCAGACATTAATTAGTGTGGTTGCTTCAGCATCTCTATATACTTACATTGCTTCTTCTGAACATCAGTTTTATATACTTGAAGTATTCATAAAAAAATACTTACATTGCTTCAATTTGCTATATGCATGGAACGCTTCCGCATTTAGATAAGCCAGCGCCAGCAGAAGGCTACAATGGGTTGTGACAAGCATAGCTGTGCCAGAGCCATGTAACTTTAGCAGTTACACTGACATTCACAACAGCGAGGAGGACAATTTCTGAATCAGCTCACAGAGCCCAGCAAAGCAACTCTACAATTTATCAAGGTTTTGCAGCAGTAAGAAGAGGAAAAATACAATCATTGAGCATTGGGGACTAAGGGAATATGAATAATATAAGACAGGCGATTAGCTAGCTAGGTAGTTTCCAAATCATTATTAGCTACAGTTTTGTCACACACTTTAGTAAGGTATTTTTCAACTTTTGTAATATCGTTTTGAGGCTTCTCTTTGATTAGCCAGCTAGCTAGCTTGTAACATCAAGAGCAGTCTGACCTGTTTATAACGGCTACCGGTTACTATAGCATAAGACCTAGTTAGCAAACAATTGTAGGCTTAAATGATTAAATATAACAGTAATATTCAATCAATTGAGCAAGGACTATAGCTTATTAGTTAGGGATATTAAACCAGTATGTTCCCGGATTTATTTGATCAATTAACATTTTCTCTCAGTGGAATATTGTCTTGTTTGTCAGTGCTGTTAGCTAACGTTGGCAAAAGTACTCGTACGCTGAAGCCACATAGAAGCAACATAAAGCAAATTTCTCTGGTGATTACATCTCCTCCATTCATTCCAAAAATTTGTATTCCATCATCGTAACAAGATAAAGCCAACAACAGCTGGAACATATGTCAATTAAAAACATTGAATACTCAATAGCAATAAATATGAAATAAATATACAATCCTACCTTTGGTTTTACACATAGAGGTATTTCTTTCAAGATGCAGTGGTCATTTATTGTCTTGGATAAGCCTTTGAGAAATACACACCTCTTTATATGCCTACGCATAAAACCCAACCAGCTGTTCAAGTCGTTGTTGCACATTCCAGTTCAGTCCAGTTTGATTAACAACTCCTTTATCTAATATAAAAGGGCAATATAAGCTTCCCAATGGTGTTTTACACATCTCATCTGATGCTTTAAACAATAAAAGATGACTGGGCGTGATATAAAGCTTAGTTGTTCATTAGGTTTACACAATGAATAGAACTGTTTTGACTGGAAAATATGCCTACGAAAATAGCAATTTCCTCCTCGATATGTAAGTACTACTGCGTGTAATACTTAAATTATGTACGTTAGTTTTTCCACTCCGCCACTGTCTTCATCTTACACCACCATAAGGGTCAATTTTATATGCTTTATAATGGTTTAATTGGCTAAAATCATTCTCTCTCTCTCCACCTCAGCTGATGTGTGGTGAGCATTCTGGCGCAAAATGGCTGCCGTTGCATCACCCAGGTGGGTGCTACACATTGGTGGTGGTAGAGACGAGTTTCCCGCTCATCACTGTAAAGCGCTTTGAGTGTCGAGAAAGGCGCTATATAAATACAAGGTATTATTATTATTATTATTAATGGAGAAAAAAATATTTAATTCATTCTATGACAGATTTTGGATGGGTTTTTCGACCCATAGATATCTATCCCCATATATTGATGACAATATAGTAATTCCCATTTGGAAATGATGCAAACATGAGCTTCATGAGTCAAAACAGTTTATTTGTAATTAAATATATGATTATATTATTATTTACAGCAGTGCACAATTTAGCCATTTTGGATAGATTTGGAGACACGAAGGGACAACAGGGTACACTGCTTACATTTTGCATCATACATTTTTTGTAGTGCTGCATATCACCTTTGACACACGTGTGGACAAGGGGCCTCATTCACGAAACGTTACCAGAACAAGTATGTGCTCATATCTTGGCATTCATTAAAGTTTTCATATCTGAGATTTGTTCGTACATACAAACCCATTGTATACCTTCTCAGGACCACGTGTACCACGTTTGTAAATTCAGAATTCCGCTAAATGTTGCTTCTGAATGTTCATTAGAATATAAATTAATTTTTATTTTCTGTTTCCCAAGACTAGATGTAGTTGAAATGCACAATAAATTATGATTGTAAAAAGCAAACACTTTAGATTAAGCTTATTAATCAATTGTAGGCTATGGAGCTATGAATTAGACCCTTAACATAATGAATGTTAGTACAGTAGTAAACAGTAGTAAAAATTTCTTTTCTAAATTATACTAATTAGAACACAGGTTTAACCAATTAAATAAACAGTTTACAGACCTGTAGCCAGCGTTTAAAGATCAGCGTTGTGGTCAACGGCATAATCCAGCTAATGCCAGCATACATCCAGTTCCCCTACAAGATGCAAAGCCAGGTGGAGGTAACTAAAATTTAAAAAAATTATTTTAATGAAATTTCCAACCTGTCCAATGTTATCGGCGTCATAGACTGCACACCCCTATGCAGTGAACATTTTTGTGTTGAAAACGCCGTGTGTGAGACGCCAGCAAAATTTGGTTAAAAAGTGAAAGTTTTTTTTACCGGCTAGAATGTAGCCAGGCTATATCTGGGTAAAACCTGAGCAAAATTCAAAAATATCTCTTAACCTAGATGTACACCCCTCTAGATATCTAGGCTTAATTCCAATCACTTACTTTCACTTCTTGCATCCTTTCCTCTGGGAAAGATGGTAAAAAATATCCCTGGTAAAAAATACTTTTTTATTTATATTTTTCTGGGCCCTTTTGAATTAATATGCACCTGTAAATGGAATTTGCAACTTGCATATATGACAATTCATGGGCGTGGATTTATGCAAATTGAAAAAAAAAAAATGTGCATGTGTGCCTGTCATTTATGAAGAATCAGAATTTATGAACACACGTCTGTACAATCCAGGAAATGTATAATTATGTTTTACTAAAAATAACAACTTTTTGCATTATTGCCAAGATTTCTTTGCATTTGTGGAACTTTATTTTGACCTAAATTGTGAAAATAAACTAGTTAGTATTGTAAATGGTACTGTATTGTACAAGTAACCCATTGTATTGTAAACTGATTGATTAATTTAAAACATTTTCCAAGTATCTGTGATATGCACACCTGGAGTTATAAAGCCTTAAATACAACAATACCTAAATAGGTGAGAACTGACCAAATTCGTCATCTGCGCGAAGGTGTTAATTGCACTTTCAAGCAAAAAATTATAACTGTAATTTATATATGATCAGGGTTAATTCCCAGCATCTATTTATTTATTTATTTTAGAAATGTGAGAGAATTAACATTTGATACCATTTAGAACCAGACATTTCCCATCATGCTTTGTTTCCAAGTACAATAATGCACTAATGCCAGAAATGTACCTGCATTACTGTCAAAGGTTAAGATGACCATGATCCCCATTTCCCCGGGAATATAAACCTTCATACTGCAATGCCTGCTTGTAAAAAAAAAAAAAAGTGTTCTTCTTAATGTCCTTGATTTTAAAGACTGCCTCTCTGTTGCAAAGATTGTTAAATCTGGTGATGTGCCACCAGGATTTGTTTCCTGACTGGAGAAGACTTAAGAAACCCTTGACTGAGTTTGACTTGGGTCATTTCCCCAGACAAACTTAAATGCTCACACAGCTCTCTCCAAACAATACGACACTGCTCTCATTCTGAAACCAACCTGCCCCTAAGCTTATGGCTGTGTTCTACCATTGAGCGCATCATGGTGAAAAAACATAATGTGTCTTGCACAATAATGAAGCAAAGGCAAAGCTTACACCTGAAACAAAGAAACATACACAGTAATCCAAAAAGTCCAGTGATCTTATAAGAGAAATGGCTGGAATAATTATCTTCTAAACTTCGTGGCTACATTGATTTATGTGCCTTCTTCTTTCACCAAAGAGCTTCCAGAGGGGTAAACATATCTTTCCCAAAAGGACATGTGCTATTGAGACAATGGATAATGGCTCCTCTGTAGATCATGATTTCACACACACACACAGAAATAAAAAATAAAATAAATAATTGGTCACCCTCAGCATTTCGAATGGAAGCAATATTCTAAAGATAAAAAGACTGCTATTGAGAATCCAGAAATCAATTAAGATCACACCTACTGTGCAACAAATAACTGAATCAAAGAGAAGACCATTTGTGGCTAAACAGACAGACTATAAATGGAGATCGTTAATGTAAACTTTAGACTGGAACTGAAATAAAGCTGGTAATAGGTTTTTTTTCTTAAAACAAAAAATCGTTTATTAATGTCTTTGGGGGCTTGATTGATAAAACGTGGCTACTGTCTCTCACCATTAGAGTATCAAACAGACATTAAACAAATAAATAAAAAGGCTTGGGGCTATTTTTAAATGGTAGACTCGCTGGCAGCCAGATTGTGAGATTTGTGATGAAAGAACATGGTTTGGTGAGCTGCAGGTTGCCACAAGATGACCACTCAGTTGGAATTTCCATAAATATTTTATAGAGGCCATTTTAGACTGCAGTGCCACCAACGGAGGCAGCATATAATACATACATGTAACATATTAAAGCATACTGCATCTGAGGCTTTTCATGCCAGATTATATTTAGCTTTTATGTTTATCATTAAATGGATATGAATGGCAGAGGGAGACAGGGACGCTTACATGTGATGAGACATCCCTGCCTCTCTCTGGGAAAAGCTACAGCCAATTACTGACACCCTGCAGGGCTACTACAGTGTGTGTGTGTGTGTATATGTATGCATATACTCACTGCTCAAAAAAATGAAGGGAAGACTTAATCATCACAGTATATCACCAAGACAATTAAACCAAACCGGTCATGCTGGATGATTTTGCAGGCAGCATAACATTCGCCACGGTGTCTCCAGACTCTTTGACGTCTGTCACATGTGTTCAGTGTGAACCTGCTCTCATCTGTGAAGAGAACAGGGCGCCAATGGCGAACCTGCCAATTCTGGTGTTTTCTGGCAAATGCCAATCGAGCTGCACGGTGCTGGGCTGTGAGCACAGGTTCCACTACAGGACGTCGGGCACTCATGCCACCCGCATGGAGTCTGTTTCTGACAGTTTGGTCAGAAACATGCACACGAGTAGCCCGCTGGAGGCCATTTTGTAGGGCTCTGGCAGTGCTCCTCCTGTTCTTCCTCGCACAAAGGAGCAGATACCGGTCCTGCCGCTGGGTTGTTGCCCTTCTACGGCCCTGTCCAGTTCTCCTCGTGTAATGGCCCGTCTCCCGGTATCTCCTCCACGTTCCTGAGACTGTGCTAGGAGACACAGCAAACCTTCTTGCGACGGCATGTATCGATGTGCCATCCTGGAGAAGCTGGACTACCTGTGCAACCTGAATGGGCTGCAGGTACCGCCTCATGCTACCAGTAGTGACAAGGACACAAGCAGAATGCAAAACTAGAGAAAAATCTGTTGTCACTTTCATTTGCACCAAAGCAGGTGAAATTAATTCACCTTTTCTTTGAGCAGTGTATATATATATATAGGATATTCTGCCAAATATTTTAAATTATTACTTTATTCAATATATACAGGGGTGCGAATAATTGTGGTGCCAATTAAAGGTTAGATTTTTCAAATTTTTTCAGTGTGAGATTAAGCTAATTCACCAAATGGTGAATTGTTTATTACCCTTTTTACTCATCTTTACCAGGGGTGCCAATAATAGGGGAGGACACTGTATATTATTGTTCCTAAAATATAGCTGTTGATTTTTTCAGATATCTACAAAACTAGCAAGTTTAATGGATAGATAGCACTCTGGGCATATAGAAACATATTGGGTGAACTGCCCCTTCCTAAAACTAACAATTCCTACAGACCTACTGATAACATAGGTGTAAACACGTACTCTTTAAAAAAATATATAATTAACATGAACATTTTGGCCCTTGAAAGTTGTGTCCCAGATGTTTATCAACACCATCAGATTTCTATAAAAATGTATTTATTTCAGTGATAAAAAGATAAGCCATATCCTAAGGACCATTGTCTCACTCTGTGGTTTCACAGAAGGCAACAAGGTTATTTGTCCTCTGGTAAGTTTTTTATTTAAAAAATTTTACCAAATGATATTGTGATCAGCATTGTCTCAAACATAACATCAAATCCATCTTCCTTTTAAATCGAAACAAAATTATGGTTTTAATAAGGCACATTTTCACTTGCATTAAGAGACCTCTTAGCACCTGAGAAAAATAAAATGGCTAGTCACCACAGATCCCGTGAGATGAGAAAATAGAAGATGTCAACTCTATTATTTTATCTGACGGAGTTGATGGAGGTCAGTTGTTTTTCTGATGGAGGTGAGTTTTCTTCAGTAATTGCATCATGTTATGGAAATTTATTTTCAATTAAGTTATTTAAATACCATTAAAACATGTTTTAAAACAGAGCAACGCAATATTGAAAAAATATAAGAACATGTTACACCATTCCTCTGAGTACAGACATATTATGCAGATGCTAATTTTTTATTTATTTATTTATTTTATTTTTGTGCAATGATGTGTTAAATCATTTTGTAAATCACAGAAATTATTGTTTGAAAATATTCAGGAGCACAGTCTTCATCCCACATGCTGATTTTTGAGCCATGCTGCACTTTACGTTTTGTATGAAGATGTACATTAATGCAACATGCGGTACTTCCATTCAGAGCTAAATCATTCATTACATTCAAAAGGAAATGAGCTTCCAACTCTCTTAAATTTGCATATAATTCTGAATACAATTCTGCTGAGGCAGGTTTGCAGCTTCACAGAAATCACAGCAGACAATCTAAAAATGGTAACCTTCTCATTGTCTTTATAGATCATTTTGTTAGACTTACAACAGCCACTACAGCAGCGAGTGAGACACAAGTCAAACTCAGGAAAAAACAATCCTTTAATTCAATAAAATGAATGAAAAATAAATAAATTAAATTCAGTTTCTTAAAAGCCCATTGTATTAATGTTAGCAAATAAATTTTAGATACTAATGTTTGATAATATAAATAATATAATTCCAGTATGTAGGTCTATTTTTATACATTATATATGCAAATACATTGTACTTTATTTGTGATTTGCTTAGTCATGTTTTCTTATTTATGCAGCATAAATTGTACTGCAAACATCTTCTTATCTGACATAATTTAAAATGATTACTTAAAGGCATGCTGAACTTTGTTAGAACTTTGAGTCAGAATATTCACGTTCATCTTCATGACTTCAGCAACTGACCAATGGACTTTTTTTCTCTCTCTCCATTCACTTCCATTGCATAGCGAAACAGGTGTCAAAAGCACACTTTTAGCACATAAACGAATGCAAACAACGCAGATTATGCTGATATATAAAGTCACAACATCCAGAACTGAACGTTTGAAAAGATAGGTGCGGCAGTGTAGTATAATGGTTAAGGAGCTGGACTTGTAACCGAAAGGTTGCAGGTTCGATTCCCAGGTAGGACACTGCCGTTGTACCCTTGAGCAAGGTACTTCACCTGAATTGCTTGAGTATATATCCAGCTGTATGAATGGATAAATGTAATAAGAAGTTGTGTAAGTCGCTCTGGATAAGAGCGTCTGCTAAATGCCTATAATGTAATAAAAAGCTCTATTCATGATATTTTATACTTTTTCCAAACAAAGGTTTGGAAGAAGATCCGATCATTAGCTTATGAGGAACGTCCTTGTTTCACTCCACCACAAAACTGTATAAGAACTCCCACCCACATCCTGAAGCATGCATTAGTAAACAAGAGAAAGTTAGAAAAGAAGTTAGCAACAGTTGCTACTTTTCTCAGAAAATAAATCAAATCAATCAAAATTTGTTTCAGAGGTTTCCAACGTTCGGTTCTGGATGTTGTGATTTTATATATCGCGTATTGGCATAATCTGTGTTGTTTGCATTAGTTTATGTGCTAAAAGTGTGCCTTTGAGACCTGTTTCACCATACAATGGGAGTGAATGGAGAGAGAGAGAAAACGTCATTCTCTGTTGGTCATGAAGATGAGCGTACATATATTATGACACATATCGGGGCCAGGTAGCTATACAATATTATATTCTAACAAAGTTCAGTATGCCTTTAAGCAATTCTAAAACCTGCATTGCATTTGTAGAGGTGTGTCCAAACAGTAGTGATCAGGAAACGGCACAGGTGAAAATAACCGAACAGACCAGTCAATTAGTCGATTGTTCCAGATAACTTCGCAAACATTCACGTATCAGCACTTCAGTGGCCTTTTGTTTCTCATTTACTGCTTTCTCGTAACTTAAGATGTAATCAATTGTCTTTATTGCATCACAAAATAACAACTGATAAATGTGACAGTCACAAACTTTTATTCAGAACTACAGTTTATTTAGCCTGTTGTTTCTCCTCGACTTAACCCGTTAAAGTGTACTAATTTTGAAAATATAGTTTTGATGGCTTAATGTTTAATATGTATGCCATCCAATCACTGATTTTATCTTTGAAAACTGTTAGTTACAGATGACTAAATAAGCTACAACTTCTTATAATTGGTTCATGAGTTTAGTGTGAGGGAAATAAAACATTTTTAGATAAAACTGTACGTCAACTATTGAAATCTCTATTTCTAGATAAAACCATTCGTAAACCATGGAAATTTGCCTGACGGAGCCAATCACCACAGAAAGAAGAGTCTCGTCTGCAAACTTTACTGCGACTGAGGAAAAACCACTCAATAACTGATGGTAAAAAAAAATTATGATAATATTTAACCATGGGTATTACTTCAAAAATGTATGTAAAATTTATGTCAAATCCGTTTTGTACCAGTGATCTTGAATCTGTAATTCTCTAGCTAAGTACGTTTGTGTAAAGCTCTAGCTTGAAATAAGAAGCTATGATACATAGTGTTATTCTTCCCCCAGCTCGTTTCTAGATGAATTTGTGAAAAAGTTGGTCATCCTAGTGCATTAACATAAGTGAACTCAGATGTGAATGTTTTCCATATTTAGGGGTCGTTTTACTAAAGGTTTGTGTGTAAAAAGGTGATCGTAAAACCCTTCTTATGCAGCTTATTGATCTAAGCTTCTTGTTTCCCAAAAGCATCTTAACTTACGACACTCTTAAAAAGCTTGTAGATTAACGATTACTTCCGACCAGTCGTAGATGGTTCAGTGCATTTTAGAAGCCCATAGATCACATACTTTATTTGATTTGTTCATTATATTTTACGGTTACCATAACCACTAATTGTTTTATTTTTATTTTTTTAAGCGATCTTAGATCTTAGATGCAACAATATTTACATTTATATATATTTTTTTAATTTACATTTATTTTTATATATTTGGAAACTATCCATAAAAGGCATTTTTTAAATAGCCCTACACAAATAAATAAGATTGAGCCAAGGAAAATCACTGGAAGAAAGGTTTTTATTTCTAAAAAAAACTTTCTATGAGATGTGATGACGCGCGCTTGGCACACGATGTGCCTCGTTGAAGGCGACTTCACAATTGGTTGTTGGATACTCTTCCATACCGTTCATCTTTATTCGAGAATTTCATGCAAGGAATGGAGGCCTTATATAGGATTGTTAATTGGCTGACAAAGTGAAAACACCTGCAACAACTACTAACACCACGCTTATTCAGGAAGCATGCAGCACTTTTTTTCTTTTGTGAGAAAACGTCTGCCTCCATGAAATTTCACATTCATTCCTTTAACCGTATCAGCAGCACCATGAATGGCGATGTTAAGTACCTCTGAAGAGGAGAGTGCACGTACTTGCTTTAACAACTGTTTCTGGAAAAGCGTGCTACAAATGAAAGAGCCTTCCTAGAATCACTCGTAGAAATCACACTTAACTCTAAGATCGATCGTTATAGGGAAATGCACCCCAGCTGATTTTCCTATTAAACTCCATGACGATGTACCTAAAAGACTGCATGCAGTTTTAAAGGCAAAGGGTGGACACACCAAATATTGATTTGATTTAGATTTTTCTGTAATTGTTTGATATTTAGAAACGTATCATGCGCCTAAGGCTTTTGTACAGTACTATATCTAAATATTGACTTTGTTGTGGCTCTTCAGAAAAAGAAAATGCATCAGATGAAAATGAGAAAATGGCTTTTCAAGAATAAAAGGTTCCCGACCTTTGGTCTAGTAGTTTTTCCCCCCACATAATTTGTATGTATACCTTTTCCCGGTATAATTGCAACACATCCAGCTAGTTCAGTCCAATCCGTCCTTCTCATTACCAGTCGCTGTATGTTTAGCAGGCCTACACTCTAACCAATAATGTAGCCCTGTGAAGAGCAACCTAATCTGCGTTCTCCTTTCAGAATATATCTGAACATCACCTGAGAACCTCAGAAGAGCTAGGTGCCTTCCATGCCTGCCTGCCTTCCTTCACGTGTCATGGGGTCAGGGGTCAGGGGTCAGGACGCTGACCCAGACGGTGATGGTTGGATGTCCTTCCCTCCCCCATCTTGCCATGTAACATGATTACAATGCTATTGAGCTGGGCCTTGACCATATGATCCCTTCACCCCTTTGAGGGCGCCTTTGAGTCAACTTCTGCAAAAAGCTTTTGAGTGGGAAACTTTTTCTCACAAATGTGGGAACTTAAAATCCCAGGATGAAACCCTTAATTCTGGGTTTATGTTGAGGGAATTCAGGAGCACACTCATCCTCAGAACTGTGCACTCATCCAACAATTTTCGGGAAGTAAACTGGAAGTAAAGAGCAGGACATATTACTCTCTTTTTATTTTTCATTCATGATCTACACTTTGTAACCACTGTCATATGTAAACTGATTGATAATCACAATAAAATAATTTAGTTTAATTTAATTTCCACTAGTTTGGAAAGAGCTTTTCAAAGGATTTATTTCACACACTGCTTGCAAAGTGAGGGAACAGGGCACATAGTAGACAGGGGTCTGAGTGGACAGGGAACAGGAATCGAAAATAAAATACACAGTGATGGCCTGATGAACTACCGACTAAAAAGACGCATGTGAACAGAACACTACAGTTAACATTTGGGATGTGTATTTATTTAATACACACAATAACATTTACCTAATAGGAGTGTGAAAAGACAACACAATCTGTTGCTGTATGTTTTCAACTAACAAAACCATCTGTATCAGAATGCTGGGTGGGTGATGATGAACTGCCGATCTGGCAGAGCGGTGGTTATTTAATAAATACTGTTGTTTAATAAATGCATGTTTAAATGTGACCAGAAATAAAATGTGTGTTTTATTATGTGTGACAAATTACCATTGTTCCGTTTTATGTTTAATGCTAGCTTTTTTCCCTCTAATCTCATCCTCCCAAATACATTGTAAAATGTAATTAGTTGGCTTTACTTTTAAAAAGCATGCAAACTCATTGTCTCAAAATTATTTAGTATAGTTAAGATGGTGAGTGAATTACTTTTCTATTCTGAGTTTACAGTACTTTTCTTCATGCAACATAAAAACATGTGTTTTGATTAATTCATTATTTAATTTTGTATGCACTCAATAAGTGAAAGAATAACTCAAAATCATAACCTCTGAGATCTAGCTTCTAGATGTTTAACATACTTCTTAATACAGCTTTGGTCCAACCCAAAACAAATACCTTCTGCAACTTCACATTTAAAGCTGTACTCACTCACTCTTAGTCAGATGAACGTATTCAAAACACTAAACGCATTTCCTTGAGCCACAACCATGATAACCAGGAGCACAGTAGGCATCTCCGTCATGGCTCCTGTGCCCACCTGCATCCGCATCTCCGAGGCTTGTTTCAGACAGAAAAGGAAGTGGAACCAAATTATGAGGAGGGAACTGCACAAGTCCAAACATTTTAAACAAGGCACTTCTCTATTCATTCAACTTGATTACAATGGTTAGGTCAACTTTTCAACCCAGAATTACAGATATCTCATTCAAAATGAGTGATACTAATGGATTAATGAAACATTTGTAAAATACACTAAATATTTAAGCTTAGACGCTTGCTAGCATTTACAGTGTATAATTGGTCAACTTCAAGAAGAATACAAACATCTGCATACAACATATTATCTGTGCATTTCCAAATATGGCATTCAGGTTTGGATCCATCCCAAATATCTCATTTAGACATAAAAAGACCCTCATAAAGCTTCTTTAGAGCAGGTGCATTATAAGGATGAGATATGAAGACGGAGAAATTGAGGCAACGTATTAGGCAAATGGAACATCCTTGTTCATCAAGCCTCATTCACAGTGTCTTCCATATAATGTTACTTGTCTGTGGGTTTTGAACGAGGTAGCAAATATATAATAAAGTGGTTGTAATTAAACCTCAAAATCGATCCAACTCCTTATATTGCTGTTACCTAACGCTAGTTAGTAGGACACATTTTGCATACTACCACACAATTTTTCCAAAAATAAAACAAGTCAAGTCATACGCAGTTCAGTAACCATGAAATTAACTAAGCTGCTTCATGGCTGTGCTCCTTGTAGGCTATTTGTACACGTTCCACGAATTGTGTCAAGTAAAATCAAGCATTGATTCTTATTCTTATATGTATTATAGGTATAACTGGGTTGAAAAGCTAGCTAACGTTACATTATTCACGAAACAAGCTACGCTAACTTGTTAACTGGTATAACTCAACTGTGAGCTGAACATGCTTAGCCTATGCTACAACTTACTCTGTCTACGGTAGCAAAATGTGTGGGAGGGTGAACGTGAAGATGGGTAGAACGATTTGTGGTATTGTCTCCTTTGGTGAATTTGAATACTGTACCACTACCACATTTCCTGCACAAAGGGTAGCCTATAAACAACGACTCCATCCCTCTTGCGGAAGCCAAACAATTCCCACTCCCATTTATTTTTTCAAATATCACGATTATCACAAAACCGGTATATCACGATACCCCTACTGTGTGTGTTCCTAAAACAAACAATGTGAAAGAAGCATGTGTTCAGAAATAGACAGATGTTTTTGTAATGATCAAACAAAATACCATATAAATACTGTGCATACAGCTTACTGTTTCATAGTTCATAGTGCTATCAGAAATTTAAATACAAATATAGATCTATAATATTCACATAAACTAATCTGTAGCACGGCAGGATGCTGGTAGAGCTACAGAGCACTTTGGAACTCCGCCATGCATGTCTACAAAAGCTGTCCAACCAAACACCAAATAAGGACATCCACTCTGAATCTCCAGGCAGAGACCAAATTCACAGAATATCCACAGTGCTTTGCCAGTTGAGAAGCAGGTGGTCTCTTTCCTTTGCCAGGCTTATTAAGAGTGTAACTACACGCACCTGAACCGCCGCCATGTGGGTCCAGATTAATTAAAGAGCCTCAAAACCAGTCAATGGTCCAGGCCATTTACAGCAGCAGGCTACAAGCCCCGTAAGGCAATTAGAAAGGGGGGATTACACATAACATGTATAATAGAATAATGGTAATGCATGCATGCCGATGCATAACGCCTATGGCCCTGACAATGCCTCAGATGAAATCTCTTATATTTCTATAAATTTCTATAAATTTGTAACTTGGTCATGCTGTTGTCTGTAAGGAATGTTCTAAACATGTCCACAAACAGAAACGGAAAAGAAAAGGAGACTCAAGTATAAAGCATAGCCAAGATAGACTTCCTTATTATTATATTATATTATATGAATCAAAATTCAGAATCAAATTCTATTATATTATATTTTATGAATCAAAATTCAGAATCAAATTCTAACCCAACTTTTTATAATCAAAGTCACATTTGCATTTACTACCACTGTAGCTATAGTTTGAGTATTCAGAAACAGAGCAACAAATACTTCTTCATGCCAGAATTCAAATGTATTTAGTCAAAAATCATATTAGTACAAATAAATAAAACTGTCCAAAAAATGACCTTTTTTTGCCTTTTGGGTTCATCGGGTCACTTGAACCAGCTGGTATGTGCTACATGTATTGGTGGAACAATTAAGTCAGTCAGTTCAATTTATTTAATCTATAAGCAATGAGACACATGAAGGGAATACACAACCAATTATATGTTGATTAAAAAAGCAAAATTGGCAGTTAAAATAAATAGGCATAAAAACAAAACAAGGAATAAAACCAGATTTAAACACCACTCCAGACTACACATCTTAAAACAAATGTGAAAGAGAACAAATTTGTGTCTAAGCCTCTTAACCATGACAAGGGGCTCCCGCTGAGTTATTCTATATGCAGACAAAACAATTTGTTGGTGCAATTCAGACACCGCTTATTATTATTATTATTATTATTATTATTATTATTATTATTATGTCTTTAGGACAGTAATGCAGGAGAAAATGCCCTTAAAGAGGGGAACATGCAGAGGCATGGAGTACGAGGAATATCTTGGATCACTTCACAACAGTCACATTCCTCTCAGTCAGAACATGTGCCACTCTTAAGTTATTTCATATGTAACCTGTGATAAACCTGTGATGCATCATATAACCACCACCCTCCCCTTTCACGCTGCATCAGTCTTGCCTGATTTTTTACGCTAATATGCTGAAGGCTATATCATTTATCTCCTTTTTTTGCTGAGTAAAATCATTATTTTGTAGTGGGTTTCAGTCAAATTAGGGAAGGGAATAAACAAAAATCTAAAAGACCTCAGTTTCATAAAATACAAGTAAATGATGTCTATAGAATATTGTTATGCACAGGGCCGGGTTCATACAGTACCTGCCCATCCAAGAGAGCGACTGTAATGTTTAACTTTCACCTGCCATACTGAAAATTAATCCTACCTCTGTGTGCATTGCTGTCTATCGTGGGAAAGCTGTAACATGATTGACATGTTACAGAAGCCACTGAAGTTAAAGATGGAAGATCTGGGCATGTCCTCAGGTTGACAATGATAGATTTCTCAGCAACAGCGACCAAATCATCAGTTCAAAGTGTGGCTTTGAAAAGGTCTGCCCTTTGAACAAAGTACTCAAATTGACATATCAAAGAGAGGGTCTGACAACATCTTTTAGGAAAGCAGACACGCCATTAAATGTTGCAGAACAAGAGAGCTGCAAAAATAAATATTTCACTTTTCAAAGATCTCCGTGTCCAACATTAGTATGAGCCATTGTATTGTTTATTGTGGGAATTTGGTCATCAAAAAACAACATGTTGAAGGGAACTCAAATGCCAGGAAATTAATATTTACATAATTAATGTACGAGGGAGTATTCATTTTTTAGGGTTGTAAACAGCTATTTTATAATGTTTTAGTGTAATTGTAATTCATTTAACACTACCAGTCTTTTTCATACAAAAAAACCCAAATTTGTTCATTAGATCTGAAGCTTGTGCTGGATGTCTGAGACTATGAGATACTGAGACTACTGAGAGTGGTTAATGTCGTGAGGTTTGGTCCGTTTTATTCAGAACAAATGAAGTGAGGTTTGGTCCGTTTTATTCAGAGCAAATTAAGTGAGGTTTGGTCCGTTTTATTCAGAACAAATTAAGTTCAACCCTCAATTACAATTATATACAGTCAGTCAACTTAGTTCCAACTTGGCTACAATTATGAATAAAAGAAACAATACTTTGTATAATATGAGAGATAATATTCTATGACGTCATCTTAATCAGAGATTATAAGTATAACGTTTTAAGAGTGTAAAACTATAAGGTCAGGGAAATTGGCTATTCCGACCAAAACACGGATAGCAAAACAAAATACAAACAACAATATGAACCAGCAGTAAAATGACCTCAACTGGGTATTACAAGTTTTATGCTAGCCTATCAATTGATGTCAGTGCTAAATAAAATGCGTTTCAATACTTAACGGTAACAAAGAGAAGGCCAGTCCCGATCAGGCAAGATGCGGGATGGGAAACGCAGCGAAGTTCATCCGGGTTTCAGTGGTGCATCTGGTAGCTAAGACAGCGTCCATCAGAGCAACTTTGGTGATGGTTTTTTATGGTCAAAAGTCACTGACGCGCCAGAACCCGTTCCTTTGATCCCAATTGGGAGATGGCTTTAGGGCACCCATGAATTTGATTGGTTAATTTCCTTGGAACCATCAATAAAACACATCATACGAATCACCCGTGTGTGTTAAATTGGGGTCCCCCCTCTCTTTCTCAAAAAAGGGCGGTGTTCCTGCCCAAACCGGTGCCTGATCGAACAAGCAGTCTGTGTGTTAATTGTGAATGTGATTCAGCAGGGGGCCCAGTCCCATAATCACAAAGCCAGAGTCCCAATATGTCCCTGTATATCACTACATTACTATACAGTGAAGTCCATAAGTATTTGGACAGTGAAACATTTTTTGTTGTTTTGGCTGTGTACTCCAACACATTTGATTTTAAATGGAACATTCAGCTTTAATTTTATGGACCTGACTGTATATATGTAATGTTCTGGTGGCTCGTGGTGGTCCAACACCTTACTAAGTCACTTTATGTTGGTTTTTCCTTTAATTTGTCACCCGTCTGTACATATAAAAAATATATATAATAATAATAATAATACAATTTAAAAAAAAAAAATATATATACATACGTGCTCCTTTACCCCTGGTAAATATGAGTAAAAAGGTTATAAAAAATTCACTGTTTAGTGAATTAGCTTAATCTCACACTGAAAAAATGAGAGAGAGATTGATTTACGCTTTACTTGCCACAAGATGACAGCGACCTCCAGGGACTCTTAGAAAAAAACTATTTGAAAAATGTCCCAGTATGTAAATGCCAACTATGATTCTTTTCAAAAGCAAGAACTGAGTCCCTCCTGCCAAAAAATATTCACCAGCGCATGCCAGGTTCCAATAATGAAATCACAGCTTTCCTAAAACAACTGGTGTTCTGAGCCATCTTTTATTACAGAGCTTTTACACAATGCAGAATGGATTCATTTAAAAGCCCTTCTAAAGACAAAATGCTGCCTATGAAGAATGGCACTCAGACCTAAGAGACTAAATGATCGCATGATGACACTGGCTGGATAATTACAACAATGAAAGCATTTTCTATCAATCAATTTTAAAGGACGGAAGCTGAGGAATACAAGCTCATCAAATAAAAGGCAAATAAAATGAATAGGAGAGAATTCCTACTGCTATTAAAATTACAAAAGAAGAAAGTTGACGTCTGAATCTATCATGGCGTTTTCAATGTGCCGACTTTAGGTCGGCAGAGCAGTCCCTGAAGGACAATGCATCTGGCTGAGATAAGAGTTACTGATTTTGATGTGCAATAAGCAGACTGCTATCTCATGGACTGAGTTTAATCAGGACCACATCTGTTTATTGGGTTTTCTCCAGTAGAAACCAGTTAGCCTCTCAATCTGTGCAGACTACCCTCGTCGGTCACAAAAATGTACTGTGGGGCCAGGTAGATGAACTGGGTCCCTCATTTATCAAAAATAATGCAAAAAGACAAATTAAAACAATAATCATGCTGTCTCTCATCGCTTTTTGCCCCAACCTGCAAAGTTTGGTTTAAGGAGAATTTAGTTTGTGATTGATTCAAAGAGCATCTGATTGTCCATCTTCACATAACAACCTCTCTAAAGTCCCTCCCAAAGGACAGCTGTGCATCTACTGTATATCCTCCACCCACAAAAAATATCTAAAATGAACACGGAAACTTTTGTGTTTTTAATCTACAACAAGGAAATTAGCAAGAAAACATTTTAGCATCTAAAATCCAGCATCTAAGAATAACATTAACTTAGTCAATTCATTTATCTGTTCTTGATTCAAGCTGTCAAAAAATTTTGATTTGATTAAAACCATTAAAAAGATATTGGAGGCAATAACAAAAAAGTGCTCACCAAATAAGGGTAGAAATTAGTCACTGTCTTTGACACAGACCACATACTGAGTTCATTTGAACTGCTTTGCTATATTAATCGAGCTTGCTTGCTAGTTGGTACACAGTATCATACAGAAACTGAACAAAAAATAAAATGACAAACAATAATAACACCCATGTTGGCATTTGCCGTTTGTGCGTCTCCAACCATCACAGTGACGTACGCATTTTCTTTATGAGAGGTACTGAGAGCTAGCTGGCTTCTAATTGTGATCAATGGTTGAGATAATTGATCAGGTTAAACATACTCAAAGTAGGAGTACATTTAGTGCTTCAAGAATTTTGGTAAGTTCTGCCACAGTTCACACTGCATACACACATTAGTGGACTGCCTTTAGCTGAATCTCAATTCCTTCTCCAGAAGAGAGTTGAGCATAGACACAGGTAACTGCCAAAATAATGGGAACACCCACTTCAGTTTCCACCCCTAAAGTTCTTAACAGTCTTTTCTTGATGAAGTCGCTCATCTGTTTTGCCTTGCACCAATGCACAGACATCCCGGTTGAGAAGTATGCACTTTTGACCACAGCTGCCCTAAACGATGATGAAATCTCAGTATGCTTAGTGGTCTTAGTCACTGAAGCTCCATGCTAAACGTGTCACAGCAACCACCTCTTCTTTCAAAATCACTGTGATCTCTCCTGTTTATATATCTACCTACCATTTTTATACATAATCATGAGCATGCTAGGATACTATTTGCTTAATTAACTCAGGAAACACACCTGTGTGGAAGAACCTGCTTTAAGTATATTTATTTTATTATAATTTGGCAGTTACCTGTGGGTCAGATGACACGACTGTGAGATTAGTTGTTTCTGATATGAACAGGTTTTGTGTACAAATGCTCTCCAAGAGGCCACCCTTTGACTGAAAAAGTGGGTATATGTGGTGTGTGGGGTTCCAGAGAGTACGGCCACTTCCTGGAAATGTAAAATGGCTGTGAGCAGTGTTCCATTTTGGAGAGGTTTTGAGGACTATTTGGAGAGGTTTTTGGACACTTGGGGGTGGGGGTTATTTTCTGGCTTTATACAGTGTCACACGTACATGCAATCACTACAGAATAAAGACCATGTCAGATCGCTATTACTCATTTTTATTTTGTTTATTAGAATATACACCTGTATGTTTAGTGAGTGAGACTTTCATAAGATCAGTTTTAGTTGGCAAACCAGTTACCTTTATTTCAAGCCTTGAAGAACATCTGGACTATTTGTAGTTTTAGAGATAAAGAGATTTATTTAAGCCGCCCCAATACAAGTGAGCATTCTGTTCCCCAAAATTTAAGGGGCTTTACGGGGGGTTTAAACTATTCTATCAGAATAAACTAAAAAGATAAGTCGTAAACGCTTTAAAACACTTGAATTGTGCGCACATAAATATATAATAAAAGCTCCAAAGCTTTTATTTCTCTTTAGATTGCTGTGTTTGTCTCTGCCGGCCCATTTGTTCCAACTGCAATTATCTTTTCAAGGAGTTGAGCCCATTGCGCTGAGAGGAGTCACTGGGTTGTTGCATTCGAACACTTTTCCCTTCTTTTCAATCCCTTTATTGACTGCCAATTGAGTTGCATTAAATGTCAAGTTGAATTATTGGTGTGTGAGCGTTCACACGCAGCAGTCTGTCCTTATCTCTGCAGCACCAAGTGTCTGAGTAATCCTGCCTGGTCCCTGCATTCTCAAACAGCTTTCCTCCATGGGCGCTCAAACTCAGCCAATTCACTCTGAGCACAACTACTCCTGGCATGAAACAGCAAAAAGAAAAAATAAATCTCTCTCTCTCCCTCTCTCTCACTCTTTTTCTCTCTTTCTCCCTCTCTCTCTCTCAAATTCTAATTCAAAATGCTTCATTGGCGTGACGTATTTTCAAATACATATTGTCAAAACATAATCGTCAATCATAATGATAACGACAACAATAAAAGTAACAATATAAAATAATTTCAATATAACAGACATAAAATATACCCTAGTACTCGTATTAATAACAATATAAATACTACCATTAATAATTATTATTATAATACCACATATAAATAATATATGTTATATAAGTATGTATAATATGTGATACAAATATATGTTATATAATTAAAACAAATATATATTAATTGGTGGGGGACTAGGGGGTCACTGCTGTCCCGCTTCCTGTGGGAAGTAGCCACATTGTGCAGCCAAATTTGCACAGCACCTTTCCTCTCCAAGGAGGATTTGTAATAATTGTATCTCAGGTAGGGTTGGGAAGTTTGGGTGTATTGTTTTAATTTTGGAAAGATACACTGTCTGGCCAAAAAAAAGTCGCACACTCTAATATTTTGTTGGACCGCCTTTAGCTTTGATTACGGCGCGCATTTGTCGCGCTATTGTTTCGACAACCTTACGCAACGTCAGATCTTGTGGCCGAGATCTTGTATTGATGATGGGAGAGTCGAACCACTCCATAAAGTCTTCTCCAGCACATCCCAAAGACTTTCAATGGGGTTAAGGTCAGAACTCTGGTGACAAATTCATGTGTGAAAATGATTCCTCATGCTCCCTGAACCACTCTTTCGCAATTTGAGCCCGATGAATCTTGACATTGTCGTCTTGGAATATGCCCATTGATGAGATAACCTGGTCATTCAGTACATTCAGGTACTCAGCTGACTTCATTTTATTGCTGCATAACGCTGCTGAGCCTAGACCTGACCAATTGAAGCAACCCCAGATCATAACACTGCCTCCAGAGACTTGTAAAGTGGGCACTATGCATGCCGGGTGCAATGGCAACTTTCTTTTTGGCCAGGCAGTGTATGTTCTCAATTTTTTTCTATACTTATCACATTGGGTGAGGAAGTGCACTTCTGTCTCTATTTGTTGTTGACTGCAGTGGGAGTACAGCCTCTGTTGCTGAGTTGTGCTCACAGAGTTTGTACTTTGTCAATGCTTTCCTGAGTTTATAATTTTTCACTGTGGAGGTCAGATAGTCTGCCACATTGTATTCCAAATAGCAGTCCAATTTGTTTGTTTAGATTTTTTGGTTGAGTTTCCCAATAAGTAATGCAGTTTTTTTTTTTTTTGTAGGATCAGCTGAGAGAGGAGACCGTTCTCTGGGCTTGGCATTGCAGGGCTTTGTAATGGTATGAGTGGGGGTAGCAGATTTTTTAGATGTGTCCAAAATTTGAATGCCCTTTTTTGAATTATGATTAGTAGTGGGTATTTGCCTAGCTCTGACCTGCATGCATTGTTTGTAGTTTTCCGTTGCACTTGTAAGATGTTCAGGGTTTCAGTTTGGTGTCTGTCCCATTGAGCAAACTCTTGCTTTGAAAGCGGACCCCACACTTTGCTGCCATATAGGGCAATTGGTTCAATTACAGATTCAAATAATTTCAGCCAAATTCTAATTGGGATTTCAATGCTGATTCTCTTTCTTTATTGCATAGAATACCCTGCGTGCTTTCTCTTTCAGTTCACTCATTGCCAGGTTGAAATTTCCAGAATAACTTATTTTCAGGCCTAAATAGTTATAATATGTGCAATGTTCTCTGTGATGTGTCCCTCTTCTGAAATATATATATGTGTTACCCTGAGATTTAAATCTCATTATCTTATATATATATTTTGATATTTACCATCAGGGCCCAGGTCTGATCTCTAGTAAATCCGGGCCCTGCTGTAACCCAGGTCATCTGCATAGAGTAGGAGTTTGACTTCTTTATCCTGCAGCATGAGACCAGGGACTGAAGATTGCTCCAACAAAGTAGGCAATTCGTTGATATAAATGTTGAATAGTGTTGGGCTCAGGTTGCAGCCTTGTCTCACTCCATGCCCCTGGATGAACAAATCTGTTCTGTTGTTGCCTGTGTACATTGATTTGACAATGTCATATTTACCTCCTACAACACTTTCAGTATGTTTGTAGAATAAGCCAAAATACCAAATTGAATCAAAAGCTTCTTGGAAATCTATGACGCA